>APFE030636392.1:24899-74168 GCA_000404065.3 Pinus taeda
ACCACTTCAAACTCAAATAAGAATGTTTCAGGATCTTCAGATCTCAATCCATGGAAATTAGGGAGGACAGATGGTGATATATTTTTCATGGTGGCTCTGGAATCCTCATCAACGATAGGGAATCCAAATGAATTATCACCATCTCTATTTCCTCTTCCAATGGGACCTCTACCACCTCCATTGTTTCCTCCTCCACCTCCTCTACCTCTACCTCCTACTTCTTCATCTGCCATGATGGTTCTTCTAGAGTTTTCAAGATCTCCTGGTTCTTCTACAGAAGGGGAATGAGAAAAGATCTCTCCTTCTTCCTCAGATGTTTCTACTTCCTCAATTATAATTGGTCTTTCTGTAGGAGAAAGGGAAGAGTCTCCTCCTAGTTTAAATTCAATAGAAGGTGTAGGAGAGTCCACTCTTGGCTCTTGAATAGGAGTACTGGTTGGGGATAAGGGAGGTGTTTCTTGTCTCTCTCTTGAAGCAGATGGACTTATAAAAATTGAACCTCGAGCTCTAGCTAAAAACCTTCCCCTAGAATCTCTGGCTCTATGCATATCATTTTTATTTTTATTTTTCTTCAAGTCAAGTTAATAGTTCTTTTTCTGATCTTCCAGTTCACTCAAAGTGCAAGAAGAGAGCATACTCAAGAAACTATCAAATCAATAACTTTCTCCTTTCTGATCCTCCAAATCACTTCAAAGTGCAAGAGGAGAGCATACTTAGATAGGTTATTAACTTCTTTTCTTGAAAAAAAATTTTTATGTTGTTTTTTTTTCTAAGTATGGCTACTTAATTTCACTTCCCCGGCAACGGCGCCAAAATGTTTAGTCAATTTAGTGTTATCTAAATTGCTAGTATTAATTGTCAACCCGGGGCTCGTAAACTGATGAAGTGAGGGTGTACTATATGTACTTAAGTAACTTTCTTAGAGCTTTTGTTGTTTAAGGGGGGTTGTTTATGATTAACTTATCTTCCTAAAATGGAATGATGATTATAGACAAATGAGTGCAAGTGTGTGAAAGTGATTTCTATATGAGTGAAAGTGTGTGTGATGGTGGTTTCTAATTGCTTGTTGAACAACTTGTAAGGGAAAAGAACTTAAATCAAAATGACTTGTAAGTAAATGGCTTGAAAGTAAATGACTTGAAAGTAAATGACCACAATCTAATGGCATTAGTCTCTATCCATACTGCTGCAAAAAAAAGAAATAAGAAAATCACTTCAAGGATTGATATTAATGATAATCTCCTTCTAACTTTCTGTTTCTGCTGCGTATTTGCACAAAACACGATGAGAAGGGAGCTGAAAACAAATCCAAGAATTGATAAAAATTCTAATCTACTTTAATTGACAAATTGTAACACTACTAGACCTTTTCCAGCATACTGCTCCTACATATGTGATTATGTGTAACAAGTGGAAAAAGTGTTAGTATCACAAGCCAAATCTACTCAAATACAAGCTGCAATTAATCAATATTCTGTTCTCTTGAAAGATAAGCTATTCATGATAAAGAGAGCATAAACTAGTTAGCATCCAACTTGTAAAACTATGCTAAAGCTAATCTAGAAAAAAACAGAGTAAAGAGGGCAGCATAATGAATAAGACAACTGCAACTACCATTAGACATTAAAGCAAATACACACACAAATCCCGGGCTAAAAGAAATCTGCAAGAAAATAACACTGATCAGTTTAAAAGAAAGGAAAACAAATAAAGGAAACTATACATGCTTAAGGAAATAAACAAGTAAAGGAAATGCTACTGCACATAAAATACTTTACAGTGGCACAAATGAGCAGGGGCCCTCTGTCCATTCAGCCACAAGGAAAACTCAGAGATCTGGAAACTTCAAGACAATGCTATGTCTACTTCTTCATTGCAGAAAATATATAAAACAGAGTGCTAGAATAGCACTTAAAAACAAAGTTTAGAATGCTTGAAAATATAACACAGGTTCATCAAAATACAACTGATAGAAAACTTAATAAGCGTACACAGACGCAGCTATTTATAGAAGTTTCTAAGATAGCTTATCCGTGCAACTAAATAACTGAAAAGTAAATGACTGTTATGCATTTTCAGGTTTCTTTGGCACTTCATGCGGCTGCGTGGACGAAGTGGTGGTTCTGTCGTCATGGGCAATAAATCCCAGGTTGGATCACGTCCCCTGCCATCTGTAGAACGTGGACAAATCACTGTTTAGGATGACGTGACCAAACAGCTCACAATCACCGCTAAACTGCCTTGAGTTGACCGTGACTTGCCCAGCTTTGACCGTGGACAAAGATGATGTGGATGGCCGGAAAAATATGAGAGGAACCTTGAGCATGATGACACCTAAGTGCCCATGTGGCTCATCTAGCAAACCGACACGTGGAACATAGCGTTTAACAAAAAGGCTGCGGGATGTTCAGATAGCTGCAGGATCATCAGATAGCTGCAGGATCACCAGAAAGCTGCAGGATGCCTGTAAGTAAGCCAAAATCTAAACAAATAGTCATCCATTAGCAAAACTTACTTAATCATGCTTAAGAACACCTAATGTAATGATTTGGGTTGTTTTATGATGAAAATGAGGCAAAAGATAAGGAAAGATAAGGGAAGATTGAGGAAAACGGTAGATAAGTAGGTGTAAAGTAGAGGCTCTACAGTCACAACATCTGCCTGAGAAGAGTTGAAGAAGGCAATACTTGAAGAAGTATTTTCGCTTGACATAGTCATGTGAACATTGTATTCCAAGTTTGGTACCATGCATAAGGCAATCGTCCATCTCAATGGATGGCACCGACGATGTGCTAGAAGATCACATATCTTGTCGAACATGCATGTTGTTGTTGATTACATGAAAACATGGATGATGAGATACAAAGGAGCCTCACTTCACTTGCCTAAGATGATAAAGCCCTGTTATAGCTCCAAATCTCACTTTGATGTTTGTGATGCTGGACTCATAGCCTACGCCAACCCCTCCTTCCAAACCTGGTCCAAATACTTAAAAAATAGTGTTTTACTCCCTATACGTGACATTTCCATGATCTAAACACGTGTGTACGTGGGTCTGTGTATACACAACCCGTGTATATGTCTTAAAACACTTTAAAAAAAATCTCCTTAATTTCGGGTGGAGATCATGGGTTTTACTTATTGATTACCTATTAGTGCTCGTGGCCCAACTATTCCCAACAAATTCCCAACTAAAAAACTACTTTGGGAGAAGTATAAAAAGGCTTCAATGGGAAGGCCTAAAGGAGGAGAGAATAGAGAGAAAAATCACTCTGCTGAGATTATCCCTGATCAGGTCTAAAGATCCTTGTGCTTCGAGCACTTCCCCCATTACAGGAAACCCTTGTTTCCTCGAGTTATAATGTCTCTCCATTGGTTGAGATATCCTTGAGTGAGCCACAGAAGGAGTTTGTTGAAGGCTTGAGATTGGATGAATCTAGAGGATGGTTCCGGTTGGAGCCTGCAAAAGGAAGACTCAGGTGAAATCATTCCTTACTGTGTTTTAGTTATCTATAATAAAAGAAACACTTGTCTTGTTCCTGATATTAATCTTCTTCATGCTTATGAGGTCAATGTTATGATTCACATATGAATGGTTATTCCAATTGTATAATTAACTACCTTTCAATATGCTATGAAGTTGATTTTCTTATGATGCTTGGTCCATGTACCGCTATGCTTCCTTGAATTGATTGCCTTGTAGGTTGAAGAATTGAAAGGAACTCTGAGAAGGTTTGTCTACATGAACTATTATGTGTAAGCCACAAGGTTGCCTGGTTCCCTATACCATATTTTATATATAAGGTACACATTTTCAAGTTTTGTATTCTACAACACAAGATTTTATATGAATTTTATATGTGGCATGTATTAACTTCTTGTCTAGTGTTCCTATTTATGTATACAGAACTTGGAAGATTTCTCCTTTGGAAATTTTTATGGTTGGCCCATTCTGACAGGTATTGGTTCTCGAAACTGGCATATAGGTTAGCTTTTTCCACCTGCATTATGAATTTATCAGTTTCCTTTCCCATTTTTGCCTTAGGATTGACCCCACCAAGTTACGGTGTGGAACCTTCTTATTGCTTAGAAGTATCATGACTCGTGTGGTAGAGCCTACCTTATCATGGGTGCACTAGTTAGTACCTTGTTGTCACTTGGCACTCATGCCGATGTTTTTCCCCTAGGCTTGAGATTCCTCTTTGATCTCGCCATGACTTATGCGCCGAAGACTCATTCCTCTTTGCTTTTTCGCTTCATTCTTGCAATATACCCTAGAGGCTCCTTCGTGTTGAGTTGTACTACTGCATTGCCTTTTGATCGTTTGCAAGTTTTGGCCTTAAGCCAGCTTCACTTGGACTCATGTTTAAGCCAACTTTTGACCATGACAATTGCAAAATCAAACTTGCATTCCCTTGACTTCTGCAACTTAACACACCTTGATCCGTGGAAGGAACACATCTTTGAGTGTCTTTGACCAGTTTTCAACTCCCTGCATTGAGCATGGGATTGTTCCAATCCCAGGAACTAGATTATCTATTTCACCGACACTTGTTTTTTCCACTGTATTATGGCATTCTTTTATTCTTTTTCTAGCTTAAAGAAAAAGGAAAAAATATTATATATTCCAAAACGAGCGGGAACGATACAATATTTCCACTTATTTTTGCAACTAAAGTCAGTCATGTCACCCTTGAACAAAGCACTCAAAAAAACGTCTCCTCCATTTGGGAGGGATTTAGTTTGACTTAGGTATGCCTTAACCTTGTTATTGAGTTTGTTCTCCCCCGATTGGTGATCTCTTCCAATCATATGGAGGGTTCGTTCATGCCTACTGCATGACGAACTTATTCAGTCATCATATGCTACCATATAGTCACATTGGGTCATGCTTTTGTTCAAGGGACATTAGCCTGAGTCGGCCTCTCTGCAATGTCTCTTGACTCATTTTTCAGTCGGCCATCCCTGGTTGTCAGTGTTTTGTCTGACATCACGTCAGTTATATTGGTCCTTTACTCATGCCGGTTTGAGGTGGTCTCCATTGACTTCTTGTTGGCGGGTCTTGTCCTTATCGACGACGACATCTTGCACTGAGGATAGGCCTAGAGCTACACCCTGCCCTATTTTCATTATTGCTAGGTCACCTTGTGGTCAGCATCAATCAGTATCATGGGTCTTTGACTAAGTGGTTTCCCTTGTGTTCAACATCAGCTTACACTATCACACACTGGGATTCGTGCAGTACCTTGGTTTCCATTTGACCCAATTGGTGGATACCTCACCTCTGTGTCTGCTTTCATTATTGGTTGGTTCAAAGGGTTTCTGTTGTGCACTAACCACATCTTGTGTACGCCGGAAATGTGCTTCGGTCGGGTTACTACATCTTTTTTGTCCGAGTCCCTCCACATTATTGGCCTATGGGTTACACTCGTGCTAGATTGATGAAGGATGACTTAATGCCTTCCTTCTAGCAGATCTTTCCTTATTGACTACGACTCATTGCTTTGGGGCAAAGATCTAGAGTCCATTTGGCAGTACCTTGGGGTTTGCAGTCATTAGTGGCATATCCTTTGCTATCGATAGTGGGAAACCATCATTGTCTTCTAATTAATAGATTCTTACAGATGTTCGACTCCAGCTCATCTATTCACACTTGTTAGATTGTACTAGGTACCTTGATGCTCATTATCATTATCGATGAGTGGTCTCACGTTTGTTAATGGTATACATCAATGACTGGTAATAAAATGATTTCTCACATGGTCAACTTCAGATCATTTATTCCCATGGTGTAGAAATGTACCACGGCTGTCGGTGAAGACCTCAGCTTGCATCAGCATTCATTAGTTCACTTGACAATTGCTCCTGTCACTGCTAGTTGATACCACTCCACCTTATATGTTGCCGTCATTCATGGTAAAATTCTATATGCTAGCACCTGAGTTTGCAGTGTAGTACCATCTTACTCCATCATGTTCATTTGGCACTTTTCGGATCAGTCTTGGATATTAGTGATCCACTTCATCCTTCACCATCATTGACATTCTTATATGTGATATTCAGACATGTACTTGTTCGATCATGATCAGATGACCCATTATGTATTTTCCAGTCTTTTATACTTGTATACTTAGTGGATTCGCTTGTACCTGATATGTGGACATGTTTTATTTTCTCTGAGCATGGCTATGCCCACCTCAAACAGTGTCTCTTTCTAATCTCCTTTTGTGGCTTGGCAGACTAAACTCTGGTGAAGTCCTTCTTAGTTTTTGACAGGTTTCCTTTCCATGCACTTAATACATTTCGGCCATCATGTACCCCGTCTAACGTCATATATTAGGGGGCATCTGTTATAGCTCCAATTCTCTCTTTTGATGTTTGTAATGCTACACTCAAGGCCTAGGCCAACCCCTCATTCCAAACCTAGTCCAAATACTTAAAAAATAGTGTTTTACTCCCTATACATGACATTACCCTAAGCTAAGCGTGTGTGTACGCGGGTTTGTGTGTACCCAACCCACGTTTATGCCTTAAAACACTTAAAAAAAATAAATCTTCTTAATTTCGGGTGGATATCACAGGTTTTACCTATTGATTACATATTAGTTCCCATGACCCAACTATTCCCAGTGATTCCCAGCTAAAAACTACTTTGGGAGAAGTATAAAATGACTTCAATGGGAAGGCCTAAAGGAGGAGAGAATGGAGAGAAAAGTCACTCTGCTGAGATTATCCCTGATCAGGTTTGAAGATCCTTGTGCTTCCAGCACTTCCCCCATTACAGGAAACCCTTATTTCCTTGAGTTATGATGTCTCTCCATTGGTTGAGATATCCTTGAATGGGCCATGGAAGGAATTTTTTGAAGGCTTGAGATTGGACGAATCCAAAGGATGGTTTTGCTTAGAGCCTGCGAAAGGAAGACTCAGGTGAGACCATTACTTATTATATTTTAGTTATCTATAATAAAAGAAACACTTGTCTTGTTCAAGATATTAATATTCTTCATGCTTATGAGATCAATGTTATGATTTAAATATGAATGGTTGTTTCAATTGTATAACTAACTACCTTTCAATATGCTACGAAGTTGATTTTCTTATGATGCTTGGTCCATGTACTGCTATGCTTCCTTGAATTGATTGCCTTACAGGTTGAATTCATCCAATCTCAAGCCTTCAACAAACTCTTTCCATGGCTCACTCAAGGATATCTCAACCAATGGAGAGACATCATAACTCAAGGAAACAAGGGTTTCCTGTAATGGGGGAAGTGCTGGAAGCACAAGGATCTTCAGACCTAATCATGGATAATCTCAGTAGAGTGATTTTTCTCTCTATTCTCTTCTCCTTTAGGCCTTCCCATTGAAGCCTTTTTATACTTCTCCCAAAGTAGTTTTTTAGTTGGGAATTCATTGGGAATAGTTGGGCCATGGGCACTAATAGGTAATCAACAGGTAAAACCCATGATCTCCACCTGAAATTAAGGAGATTTAATATTTTTTAAGTGTTTTAAACATATACATGGGTTGGGTATACACGGACCCGCGTACACATGCATTTAGCTCAGGGCAATGTCGTGTATAGGGAGTAAAACATTATTTTCTAAGTATTTGGACCAGGTCTGGAAGGAGGGGTTGCCCTAGGCCATAAGTGCAACATCACAAACATCAAAAGTGAGATTTGAGCTATAACAAGCCCAGAGCGGTCGAGCTGAAGGCATGCATCTGGAGTCAGATTCAGAAATATGAAGAGATCCCGCAACTCATCACTAGTATACAGGCTCCCTATGCTCATGTATTCAAGAGTATGGATGTTGTTCTGTGTGCACATGTGATCCCATCTATTGGGACTGTCACCCAGGTGAAGAAAAAGGCACATGTCTGATTAGATCTTGACTCGTATTTTGACAAGTTGATGTGCATAGCCACTAGTCCAGACTTGTCAATCAATGCAGACACCATGCACAAGTATTTTGCTAGTCTAGCCGCACTCAAGACAAAGATGCACATGCTATCAAACGAGTTGTACGGAGGAGCCCATGCAGTCCACCCAGATGCTATGGAGGCAAGAGTGAGGTTCTAGAAAAATTTCACCTTAGAGTACACAGACAACATCACCGACTACCGATCTTGGCATCAATTCGCTACCATCGACCACTGTGAGGATTTCAAAGAGTTATTCTTCCAATAGTTGTCTGAGTCATACTGATGTCTTGCATGACTTACTCATGCCATTTTGTCTCACATGGTACATGTGCATTGTAATGTAATTTCTTGTCAAGTGTAAGTTCAAGTCTCAATAGTTGGATATGTCAGGATATTCCAACACATGAAATAGTTAAGTATAATTTG
Organism: Pinus taeda; assembly: GCA_000404065.3. Lineage (NCBI taxonomy): Eukaryota > Viridiplantae > Streptophyta > Pinopsida > Pinales > Pinaceae > Pinus > Pinus taeda. The sequence continues at coordinate 33,251 of APFE030636392.1, forward strand.
GTCTAGTGTAGAGTTAGGTAAAGTGTGTTTATTTACTATGTACTTCTGTAACTTACAATCTGACGGTCATGATATGTTCTAGACATGAAATGATCCAATGTTTCATTCTCTCCTCGGTATTACCAACACTTGATCCATGGAATAACACCCGATTGGTCCATGATATCTATTTAAAGAGCATGGAGGATCAGGTGACCATTCATGAGAGAAGCTTCTGTAAATTTTCTTTCTTTTATTAATAAATTTCCTGAAGTGGCCACGTTGGCTCAGGTCATGGATTGTTTCCCTCTTTGAGGGTTTTAACCATGTCAAGAATATTGGTGTATTGATCTGTGATCTATTTGTGAGTGGTGTCCTTTGGTGTTCTATCTGAGGAACTTACCCTATAAATTCCTACATGGTATCAAAGCTATTTGAGGGCCATATCTGTTGGTGATCTAAATCAGAAGCTGGTACAACTGCACCCAATTGTCATTTTCTAGATCTACTCTCTCTGACTGCTTTCGAATTGAGATCACTACTCTATTATGTTAGGTGCTCTGTTATAGTGAGGAACCCCTCTTGTTTCACGCTTAAAGGTTACCAATAGCCCTAGCTATATCATTTTTATGATCTAGAGGTATACGATCTTTATTTGTAGTTTTAGTTATTTATCTCTCTCTTTATTTCGGTTTATTTATCTGTCTATTTTTTTATTACCGGATCTATACCTTTAATTTTTGCATATGCTCTTTGCCCCATGACTCTATGTGATCTCGGCAAATCAGAAATAGAAAGGAAGGATTTTTCTCATTCGTATGCTCTTTTCCACCGCACCATAGTGTGATCTTGGCAAATTAGAAACACAAAGGAAAATATTTAGTTTCCGGTGAAAGCTAACTTTAAGCCATAAGGTTTGATTTTTTTTGCATGTCCGTGTTAGGTTGTGTAATTTTTTGTTTTGTAGGAAAAAAGGGATTTTCAAGTAATCACGCACCCCAAAGCTTCAATGACTTAAAAAAACGCTTTCTCTTTTCCAAAAATTATTAACCCTTTAAACTAGCTCACCTCGTCCAAAGTTACTTTATGAGAATAGAGGTCTTCAATTCAAGTTTTTCTTTCTGTTGAGTTACTTTTTCAAAAATCACATGTAACTTATATTTTAAAGTTTATGTAAAAGAGTTTCACCCATTATAAAAAGTGAGTCACTTATAATTCTAAAGTCTGTTTGTCTTTTATTTAAGTTACAATTTAGTGGGTAGCTCATAAAGTACCATTGTAAAAGTGACTTTCACTTGTTTATAAAAATGGATCACATATAACATTTTTTTAAAGTGAGCTAATTAGATTAATTTTGGAAAGATGGGGATTCTTTTAAAAATATAACATTATCATTCACTTCTAGACATTCATTCACTTCATCAACATCTTCAACAACTTTTCTTCAAAAAGTCATAACTTCTTCATCCGGAAGCCATTTTTAGAGCCGTTTTTTAATTAGCCTAATTTTTCAAGATATTTCCACTGGAACATTTAGTTTCAACATCTACAGCTTCAGTTTCTATTAAAATGGAAAGCCCATGCCAAGTTATTCTTGACAGCACCAACTACTTCCAATGGTGGTCCTACATTGTGGATTTACTTAGAAGTAAAGGTGTTGACAGAATAGCCTCAGGCCATGATACTAAACCTAAAGATGAAGATAATATAGCCAAATGGGAAAATAGGAAAGATCAAGAATGTGGGTTGATAGGTATGTCTATTTCTCCAAACCTTAGATTCCATATCGCAGCACTTGATACCCCTAATGAAGCAATGGAACAACTCAATAAATTTTTTGGAATCAAAAATGAAATTAGAGCTCATCAGTTTGAAAATGAGTTTCTTACGTTGGACCCCAATAATTTTTCTTCCATTGAATACTTTTTGTCCAAGTTCAAGACCCTTAGACTTCTCTTGGAAGGTGTTAAGGTTAAGAAAGAAGATGGTAGCCTTATCTATTCCATTCTTACTAAGTTGGGACCAAGATACTCTGTGTTTGTTTCCACCTTCCATTCTACTAGAGAAGCCTTTATTTCTCAAGGACAAGACTACAAGTCCCCCTCTTTTGATGCCTTTTGTGATTATTTAATAAGAGAACAAGAAAAACTCTTACATCTTGGTCTTCTTAATGTTGGAAAATCTTATAAGAAAGCTTTAGCTGCCCAACAACAACCAAATTCAAACAATCCTAAGAAGCAGTATCCTAAAAAGAATGGTCCTCAACCAAACAAGGGTCCTAAGCAATTTTAGTCTCAAAATGAAAAATCAATTCAACAAAATGATAAAGCAAATAAAAACAAAGGGAAGAAGACTGATATACATTGCAACTTTTGTAATCAAGATGGCCACTTAGAATCCAAATTCTTTAAGAATACAGAAGCCTAGGAAGCAGCAATGAACAGACGTAGCATCCATTAGGAGCACTCTTCAACTTCAACTTCAACTTCAGGAATAACACTTTTTGCATGTGGTTGTCAAGTATCATGATCTGGTTATGCACTAAATGTATCTTCTTCTTCTCATTCTCATGAGTGTCTCATTGATTCTGGAGCTTCTTATCACATGGCCAAAAACAAAGTCATGTTTTCTTCTTTAAATGATTGTAACACCAAAAATATATATGTTGGTGATGATAGATCTCTTAGCGTTGTAGGGACTAGAACTGCTCATCTAGAAAATGGTAAATCTAATGATGTATTATTTGTTCCAACCTTATCTTGCAACTTTCTATCTGTATATCAGATAACTCATTCAAGGTCAAATCATTGAATTTTCACCTCACGATGTTGTAATTAAGGACCTAAATGATCCTAGATAGATTTTAGCTACTGGCATTGCTGGTGATTCTACAAGGTTGTATAATTTTAACAACTTTGGGTCATCAATTCTTCCCTCAGTATTTGTTGCTCATAATGATGAAGTGAATAAACTTTGGCATGAGAGATTTGGTCACTTAAATTATTACTCCCTTAAAAATATTTGTAAAGAAAATATAGTGAGAGGTCTTCCTATGGTATCTTGTAGACATGGTATTTGTTTTGGATGTGTACTCAGAAAACATCATCGGGATAGTTTTGAAAAACATGCCTCTTAGCATGCCTCCACCCCTCTACAACTTGTTCATAGTGATTTGTGTGGTTCACTTCCAGTTGTTTCATTCTCTGGCTACAAGTATTTCTTAACTTTCATTGATGATTTCTCCAAATGCACTTGGGTATACTTCTTAAAATTCAAGAGTGAAGTAATTAACATGTTGTTGGCCTTTGTTGAGAAATAATATGGACATTGAATTCTTAAGCTAAGATCTGATAATGGTGGAGAATATGTTAACAACAAATTCATCAAATTTTGCACTGAGCATTACTCCCTTAAAAATATTTGTAAAGAAAATATAGTGAGAGGTCTTCCTATGGAATCTTGTAGACATGGTGTTTGTTCTAGATGTGTACTCAGAAAACATCATTGGGATAGTTTTGAAAAACATGCCTCTTAGCATGCCTCCACCCCTCTACAGCTTGTTCATAGTGATTTGTGTGGTCCACTTCCAGTTGTTTCATTCTCTGGCTACAAGTATTTCTTAACTTTCATTGATGATTTCTCCAAATGCACTTGGGTATACTTCTTAAAATTCAAGAGTGAAGTAATTAACATGTTGTTGGCCTTTGTTGAGAAATAATATGGACATTGAATTCTTAAGCTAAGATCTGATAATGGTGGAGAATATGTTAACAACAAATTCATCAAATTTTGCACTGAGCATGGAATTCAAATGCAACATATTGTTCCATATACTCCACAAAAACATGGTGTAGCTGAAAGGAAGAATCCCACCTTAAAGGAAACGGATAATTGTATGTTTCAATCTAAAGGACCTAGTCTTAATTTTTGGGCAGGAGAAATTAATTGTGCAGATTGCATAGTAAATCACACTCCTACTAAGGTTTTAAAGAATATCACTCCAGAAGAAGCATGGAGCTTAACTAACCTAGATGTAAGTCACTTTCGTGTTTTTGGAAGTGAAGCATGGGCCCATATTCCAGATGAGAAACATAAAGATTTAGAACCTAAGAGTGAAAAAATGTATTTTTTTTGGATATTATGATGATGTAAAAGGATATAGATTTATTCCACTTAAGTCCAAAAATGTTATCATTAGAAGAGATGTATTTTTTGTTGAAAATATATCAACCTATGAGCCTAGTTCGGTGGATGTGCCGCCTCTCTCTATCCCTACTACTTCTGAAACTATTTATTCTTCAGATGATGACAACAAGGATGACAATCCTCCCCCACCTTCTCAGGATCCTCCTTCAGCTCCTCATATTCCAAAATGCATTTGTGCTACTCGGGGCTGCACTAGGTGCTCTTGCAGGCGATCCTACAAATCAGCGATGTACACATTCTCAGTTCGATAGAGGCTTGTCTTTACTAGCTCAAGCTTTAGCGAATTATGATCCTAATACCTTTGCGTAAGATTTAGGCCATCTAGATTGGGACACAGCTATGAATGAAGAATATTTTTCATTATTGGAAAATGATACATGGGATCTTGTTCCTCTTCCAAAGGGACAAAAACTTGTTAGATGCAAATGGGTTGCAAAACCAATTTTGAACCAGATGGAAAAGCTGATAAACATAAAGCTCATCTTGTTGCTAAGGGTTTTTTACAAGTTGAAGGCATTGACTATACTGAAACCCTCTCCCTTATTGCCAACATGAACTCTATCGACCTTGTTCTTTCCCTTGCTACCTCTTTCGAATGGGAAGTTCATCAGATGGATGTTAAATTTGCCTTCTTGCATGGGGACTTGCATGAAGAAATCTATATGGAACAACCTCCTAGCTTTATACAAACAGACTCCAACCTTATATGTGAGCTTAAGAAATCCCTTTATGGTTTCAAGCAAGCCCCTCTTGCTTCGTATGACAAAATGGATAGATTTCTTTTAGATACTGGATTTTCTAGGTGTCATTCTGACAATACTGTCGACACCAAGAATGTGGATAAGTCTCTTATCATTATTCTTCTTTATGTTGATGATCTTATCCTTACTGGTAGTGTTCCCAACCTTATAAACTATGTGAATTCTAGCCTTAAAAAGCAGTTTGAAATGATAGACTTAGGACACTTGCATTATTTTCTTGGTCTTCAAGTCTTGGAATCCAAGGAAGGTATTTCCCTTTCCCAATCCAAGTATGCCTGTGATCTTCTATTCCACTTTCACATGGAAGACTATAAGCCAGCCCCTTCTCCCTTTTAGTTTGGAGTAAAACTTTCAATCTTTTCTACTTCCCCTGAATCTGATGCTACCTTATACCGTCAGCTTGTAGGAAAACTTTTGTATATGTCCCATACTTGTCCTCAAATTTCCTTTGTTGTTGACCTTATTGCTTGGATTATGAAAAACCCAGATGAAAGTCATTAGAAAGTAGCTGAAAGAATAATTCATTATGTTCGAGGTACAATTCAGTTTGAGATTCATTACAGTGCAGAAGCATCTCCTCTATTGGTTGGTTTCGCTGATTCTGATTGGGCTGGTGACCCTGATGATCGGAAGTCTACTATAGGTTATGTGTTTTCTCTTGGTCAAGACCTATTACATGGGCTTGTAAGAAAAAAAGTGTCATTTCTCTTTCTTCAAAAGAGGCAAAGTATCGTGGCATCGTAAAATCTAGTAAGAAAGCCCTATGGCTTAATCAGATCCTATCAGAGTTTGGCTTTCAACAACAACATTTGAATACACTTTGGTGTGATAATCAAAGTGGCATTCGACTATGCAAAGATCCAGTCCAACATCAGTGCATCAAACACAATGAGCTACACATGCACTTCATTAGAAAGCTCATTCATGACCATGTTCTTGAAGTGCAATATTGTTCAACCAATGATCAAGTTGCAGACATCTTTACAAAGGCTCTCACAGAGGCAAATTTTACTAAACATCGATTTATGGTTGGAGTTCAAGAAGTTGTCACTAATGAGGCATAGGCTCTAATGCCTCCTTCCTTCTCCTATTGTGTCATACTTGTACATCCTTCAATCCTACCCCAAGTTGTTCTTAAGGGGGAATGTTAGGATATTCCGACACATAGGAAATAGTTAAGTATAACTTGATCTAGTGTAGAGTTAGGTAAAGTGTGTTTCTTTACTATGTACTTTTGTAACTTACAATTCGACGATCACGATATGTTCTAGACATGAAGTGATCCAACGTTTCATTCTCTTCTAGGTATTATGGAAACTTGATCTGTGGCTTAACAAGTGATTGGTCCATGATCTCTATTTAAAGAGCATAAAGGGTCATTTGTAAGGTGACTGTTCATGGGAGATGCTTATGTAAATTTTCTTTCTTTTATTAATAAATTTCTTGAAGTGGCCGCATTGGCTCAGAGCATGGACTTTTTCCCTATTTGAGGGTTTTAACCACATCAATAATATTGGTATATTGATCTATGATCTATTTGTGCTTGGTGTCCTCTAGTGTTCTATTTGAGGAACTTACCCTATAAATTCCTACAGGATATAACAATCATAGAGTAGATGAAGAGTCATGAGGGTAGATGAAATGTCACAGAGGGGAATGTCAAGGGCCACCCCAACCTTTGCTATATATAGTCCCTCATAACTCATTGTATAGCTTTTGGTCAGCTAAGATTCGATAGGAGTATCTTAGAGAAATCTTGGACAATATTGTAACGCGCCTTGGATTCTATAGTGTGCAGAGCTAGTATATCTCTTTGGAGGAGTAGGAAGTTGTGGCTGTAACATTCTATTGTTGGATCTAGTGGTTAGACATGGATGTGTTGTATGACTAGAACTTACACTTCTTAATATAACAAAGACAACACGTTTCATGCATATGTCATATTGTATTCCAACTATCTAGTTTACTCTAAATGGTATATGTGTATGCTTGCTTACACATGCATGTAGGGACTATTTTGTATAAGTATGTATGAATCTTACTGAAATGTGTTGATTGGTTTAACCATCACTTTGGATTGTTAGCTAACTTGTTTTCTAGTTTGTGATGTATCTTCACTCGTGTGTTCCCTTCCAAGCCGCGTGTTATCACAGGTTTCCAAGGGGTGCACTCACCCAGCCCTCTATGTGTTAGAACTGTTCATGCACATTCCTTGTCTCGCCACAGTTGTCACACCCTTGTTACCAATAGGGACATCTTACTTGCCTCTGTGCAATGCCGCGGTCAAGGAATTACCTTATGAGACACTACTCAGAATCCTACACTAAATGGTGTGAGGTCTAATTGGCACTTCCTACCGGGAAAATCCCCTGACATGTTGGTGGGTCCAACACTTTCAACATTTCGGACCCTAGAAGGAGGGCCAGATGACAAACTATGTCCTCTCATCCTATTTTGAACCTTTGCATATCTATCATGGAGTATTGCAATCTCTTCCATCCATGATGTTTTTCACATGCCGAATCTTTCACCATCACGAGGGAGTTCTTTGATCTCTTGTCCACGTTCACGTATGATGGTGAAGATGAAGTGGCCTGGCATGAGTTCTTACATGACTTCCTTGCCATGCTTCATGAGGATGATGGATGTTTTGACGAACAGGCCTCTTTGCTGCTTGCATACACACTTCGCGAATCTCCACATTGATGGTTGTGCAACCTACTGGCTGGCAGCATGCACTCACTTGAGCACTTTTGATATCTCATTGAAGGCACTTTCTATCATTTTGATCCAGAACATCTGGAACAAAAACTATTACAACAATAGAATGCTCCACATGAATCACCTATGGATTTTTGGCAGTGCTTTCGTGATTTGCAGTTTCACGCTCCAAAGAGCCAGATGAAATTTTTCTCTATTTGGGATAGATTCAAGTATTTTCTTAAGAAATCTTCCCATCCCAAGAAGAAGTTTGAACTCAAGCCTCACTCAACATTCTTCAGTGGTGGAGCTGTGCAATCATAGATGGATACAGTCACTGTCACAAGTGACTGTTCGTTGTCCCCTCATCAAACAACTCCACCACTGGGGAGTGATGTGGGAGATCATGTTCACACATCTATTCAAATATCACATCCTCCCAACACCACTTTGCTTAATTTTCACGCAGACAAGTTGTCATATGAATTTTGTACCACAACCTTTGTCTTCGTACTCGATTGTTCCTTCGGATGATACTGTCTTGTGTTCTTCCATTTTAGACTCTAGACTTGTTGTGAGTGAAACAGAGTTGGTGTTTCACAACCAACATGTGATGTCATTCATGAAAAGTATGACTAGGAGCTTGAGCATCATCATGAAGTGAAGGATGACACCCTTCTGTCGGTGCCTACTTCGTTCTTTCCCGACATTTTTGGTGAACCTGTCATCCATGATTCTTCATGTGTATCTTCATCTATGGATGCACCCATTGTCAATCATTCGCACGACACACCGGATGTCAGTCCATCATCCGACAATGGAGAGGATAAGTTATTCATTGAAAATCCACTTGATCTTTCATCTCCCTTTTCTGAAAACACAGAGGATGATTTTTTTCACTTCTCATCTACCCTTGTGTTTAATTTATCAAATCATGAGGATGCCGATGAAATAATTGATTTTTCTAATCATGGATGTTGTGATACATTTACTCCCATATTCGATCACGATCATGATTCTATCACAATTGACTTTTCGAAGCCACCTATTTATGATGATATATGTGACGACAAAGTCAAAACCCCACAAACTGTCGAGGCACTTCATCCCAAGCTAATGGTTATGTCAAGCCGTTGTTGTCATGAGGTTGGTTTCACTTCCGATTAGGAAATTATACAATCACCTTAGGCTCCTCATCACTTATCTGTATGCATTGAAGATCAATCTCTCACACATATCATGCTTCCTCCACTCGAACTGCAAAATCCCATCGCTCATGCATTGGAGGAATCTTACATTGCAAGAACACGTGCACAATGCAAGTTGTATTTGCTTATTTCATTTGCTTGCATGTCACACTCAAGAGCATGTGTATGCTTCAAAGCTGCGCGCAGTGTCGCATATCACGTCACAATTCCACGGACCACCTATCATGTACTTGCACACACTTATGTCAAGTGGACACTTTGAAACATGAAGTGTGTTTTCCTTCATTTCTATATCATTCTTTCTTGTTGGTTCGCACAACAGGGTTGCTCGCAGACCAAGCCTTCACCAACATGGGTTAATCAATGCAACGGTGGTTGCATTGGAAATATCACTTCACGTGATCAGGCCCATGCACCATTAGTTTAGGAGTAGGAGTAGTGTTTTCATTCAGTTTGTTTTATTGCATGCATGTTTTCTTATTTGCTTTGCTTGTTTTCTTGTTTTCTTATTCACTTTGCTTTCACTTTTAATTCTGCTTCTACTTTTCTTTGTTTTCTATTTTCTCGTTTTTTTCGTAGCTTAGTTACACATGAAACCATGCATGACTCTTGAAACAAGCTGGGTAAAGCAAGAGGCCTTGTACAATTATCACTACTTCATTATCTGTCATCCTGCCTCTATATGAAGAACTTTTTACTTTTGGACCATGAGACATAAATCGAAAATACATACTATTTGAAGTGAACCTTGGTGAAAACACAATGCTTACATGATATCTTGTGTCACCTACTCTAATCAGTTTTTTTTGGGTTAACCCTTGCCAACTCAGGCAAGTAGCGTAAGGTGAGGGGGAAAACCTTAACACACACATCAGAAGTATACAATAAACTAATTCTCCGAAGTGACAACCTCTTCTAGTCTCAATAAGTTGGGATCCCTCTTCCACCTCTGAAATGAATAAGTGTTATGCACAATTAGGAAAATGAAAAATGGAAAAAATGAAAAGTAAAAATTTTCAAAAAAAAATGAAAAATGAATAAGGTGAAAGAAGAGAAAGGCTTCCTCCATACAGAGTTGATGAGAGTAACTCCATTAGGGTATTGACCAGACTCACTCATAGTAAAGCGATGCTTGTGCTCCTACGTGACTCCGTCGGGGTACTCTCCAGGCTTACTGGCAGTGGAGCAACACTAGAGATGAAACTAAGACTTTGACGACTATACTGCTTGTGCACCAATATACCCCTCAACCCCAATCAAAACAACTGTGTTGACTTGGCTTGGAATGTGTGTCAATCGACCAAGATCTTGGCAGATGCTACATCTTACAATCAAGCTAGTGTGGAAACCAAGATGAACTGAGAACTGAATAATTCTTCCAGAGGTGTTAAACTTGATTTTGATGAACAAGGTCCATTCAGAGAGTTGGAGTTCTACTAGTGTGTCACCAAGTGTTGTATCAAATACAACCACCCTCCAAATGTTTTCCTTAGCTTTGTTTTGGAGCCTCCCTACCAACCTTTCACAGCAACATGTCTTGCCTTTTCAGGTACACAAGCTTCATTGGTTTTCTTGCAGAATGATAGCATGTCCATCAAATCTTGTTGCATCCCCCTCATAGGATGTTTCTCTAGACTTGGTCCAGCTGCAAGTTGAGTAGATCCCTCAATAAATTGTGTAGTTTTGGAGGGCAACCAGCCTTCCCTCCATAAATTGCACAATTATGTATGGTACCCTACTAGGCTCCAGAATTGCGCAAATATCCCTGTCATTGCTCATTGAGAAAATTAAGAAATTCCTCTAAGCAAGGCTGCTCAGCCCAAAAATTGTATAATCATGGATAGCAGTCAGCTGTTCTACCCAAAAAATGTGTAATCGCTCTGGGTAACTAGCCAAGCTCCCTCCCAGAAATGCAGATTTTTTCCTCCTAGTTGAGCAGACTGTTGTATGCATAGTAGAGTTGATTGGTTCCACCCAGGAGCAACAAAAATTGACTTGCATGCATGGGCTACTTTTTCTTGGAATAGAAAATGCAACATGCAAAAAGAATCCATAGATTTTAGGGAGCTATTTTTAGGAGCTAGAGGTTACATGCAAAGATCATTTTAGAATCTTTTCTCCAAGTGTCGTTTTTTCCTATATTTGTGGCATGTGCATAATGAGCCTCAAAATTATTTATTCAATGCATCAAAGCTCATTTCTTCACATCGATATTGGAGCTCTAACATCCCACAATACATCCAAGAGTCTTCGACACATCTAGCTCATCTATTCATGGGTAAGTCAGCTTAACTTGTCTTTTGCGGCATTTCTATCGTTGTTTGTGTTTTCACTTGTGTGAGTGTTGTTTTCTTGATTTATGTGAATGCTTGCTACCATTTACATGCCTACTAGCTTGTAATAGCACCATTTCTATTTTCATTAGCATCTCACTACTGTCGCATGCATGACACTATTTTACAAGAACAGTCGTTGATTCAGCGACTCGCTTCACCCACATCCATGTTATTACGTTTTCTGATTCTTTCATTCACTGTTTGCATGAATTATCATTCTCTCCTGCTTACACTCAGTATCGCCATGCATTCACAATCACATTTTCTTTTAGTTTCTCATCAGCGGGTCTGGCAGCCTTGGCCCAGACTTTGCCTCACCAAGACAACATTGCGCAATATTGAGAGGGAAGGCTCTACCTCCCCTCAGGAAATGTGTGTTTCTGCCAAGTGACTATCCCCCAATATTGCATTGCACAATTCTAACTGATAGTGACTGCTAGCCTAGAAAATTGCGCAATGCAGTCACTGGCCTGCAACCACTGCGAGCTGAAATTGTGCATTGCATAGTTCTAGCAGTCAGCAGGCCATCCGAGATTGTGCATTGTGCAATTCTAGTAGCCAGCCAGCCTTGAAAAGTAGTCCAGATTACCTATTGCAGAGTTCTGGTAGCCAGTCTCCCAGCCTCCCAGAAGAAATTGCATAATCCTTTCCAGTCAATCCCCAGGTATGTTGCATGTCGTTCCTCCAATTTTCTTTAGTTTTCGCTGACAAATTTCCTGCCATGCATGTCACTTTGTCTCCAGATCTAGCAAGTGTTTGTTTGCCTCTTAGTAGTTTAGGATCAATGGCCTCTGAGAAGTGGAGGATCAAATGACACTAACGAAGTGCAATTGGAGCAGTAGTTGAGCAAGTGCCTACAAGTCTACCGATCTATGAAGATACCAAACTGATTGTAGACAAGGACATCAAGTTGAAATGGCAAGAGGTCAATGACGCATTTGTATCCACATTTTGGGATGAACTCAAAGACCACCAAGTCTATGTGAACATCCACAAGTCTGGCTTGTACCAGATTGCATGTAGGTATCTACTGCTCCCATGTGTGGACATGATACATTGGATCGTCTCACACATTGATCCTGAGACTATGACATTTAGAAGTGTCAGCGGCATGGAGATTGCCATCTTCAGGGCATAGGATCATGATGAGCTGTATTAGATGTCGAAGCCCGTGATCATCATGGAGTCTCCCTTCAACATACCCAACAGCAATACCAACTCCAGAGACATTTTAAATAACTGGGTGAAGGAGGCAGCTATATTCAGGATAACACCCAACCAGGTCTACAAGACGAAGATATAAAGGAAGGCATATCAATACTTTGTCATATTTGCATGTCGACTGTATGGCCAAGAAAGCACAGAAACCTTCCCACAGAGTTGGGTGATCGCATCGAACCAACTATCCAGAGAAGACAAAGCGTGCAACTGGTCTAACATGTTGGCTCATCAGCTAAAGGAATAGGTAACAAGGGCTTGACAGAAACTCGAAGGTATGCAAGTAGAAATCTACATGTCCACCTACATCTTGGATGCAATCTGTGCCCATTAGGAGTTCCCAGGCTTGAAGTGGGAATGGACACTTGTGGAGACTATTGTGAACACTTATTATAAGATGTTGTTTGAATGCAACTTCAAAGGAGTTATCACAGAGTTGTCTAATCGTTTTGTCACCTCAGTTTACAAGATGATATTCAAACAGGATCCACCCTGCATGTCGAGGGCAACAATGGAGGAACTGATTGACATAGCGTATTCGTATGCCTCACCATCTGACACCTTCATATGGATGTACAACATAGAGAACCCTCCGCATGTTCTACCAAAGTTTGCCATGGACAAGCTTGTCATGCAGGAAGTATCATATCACATCTTGGTAGGATTGCTGGCTAGGCCAAGCCGGAAGAAGAAGTCACCTTAGCCTGCTCTTCCACTACGGATCAAGTTATATGAGATATAGAGTTTCAATCATGTGGATGTCAAATAAGAGTAGACGAATAAGTATCCATTCGACCTCAAAAGTTACAATCTGTATGACCCACATTATCATGTGAAAGATCATTGAGCGAGAGTACAATTCAACTGGATCCATGAGGCATGTCATTGGGCAGATGAGGACCCATGGAGATATTGTTACGACACCTCCAGACTCGATGAACATGTCAGCCTCAATGTGGAATGGATAGTGAAGCAACATCCTAGAGAACACTAGAAGTAGCAACAACAACAAAGGTGAACATACCATTGGGTGACAAGGGAAAGAGGAATATTGTTGACCACATGGAGGAAGAGAAAAGCTACAAGTTCTGAGCAGACCCACTTGTACATAAAGCAGTTTTGGCAATAGAGGCAAAGAGGCAACAATGTGACAAGAGAAACCCACAAAGGCAGAGAGAGAAATGGAGAATGAAGGAAAAAGAGAAGGAGTTTCATGAGTTAAACGAGCAACTCCGAAAGGAATAGAAGCTGCACAGACAAGAGAAGTAAGCACAATAGGAATAGGTACAGGAGGGGGCGCAACTTATACAGATGGATGAAACTGCTCCCGTACAGGTAGTAGACTCATTAGAACAACAGGCATCAGGTAGACAAGGTGAACCATTGCAGGAGCATGACTTACCTTAGGAGATAGAGAAAGAACTTAAATAGATGGATATTGATATGGAGCAATAGGAGTTAGAGCAAGATGTCAACCTCATGCCTCATCACCAAGAGGTCGATCCACTAGCTTCACTGTGTCTAGAAGAGAAGTAAGTCCCAAGTGACCAAGGAGACACAAAATTCCTTGGAGACAATCTGGAGGAGGAAATGCACAACATCTCATTCGACGCGTCTCAACATAGAGTTGTGAAACCTCGCAGAGTGTCAACTTCGAATGATCATACATCTCCTGCGTAGTTTGAGGAATGAGTGATCATGTCTGATGTGCATAAACATCCAATAGCAATAGCTGATTCTACCAGAGCATATGCCGAAGACACTAGCTCAAGTGTTCACTTCCTAATAGCTGAGAACAAGTGAATGGCTAAGGAGCTTCAAATTACCAAGCAAGGAGAAGAATTGGTTATAGCATATCCCTAAGCAAAATTGAAGAAGGAAATACTGGATGAAGTATTGCCCCTTGACACAGTCATGTGGGTGTTGTATTTCAATTTTGATATCGTGCATAAGTCAGTCATCCATCTCAAAGGATGGCAGTAGTGATATGCTAGAAGAGCATGTATCTTGTCGAATGTGCATGTTGTTTATGATTACATGCAAACATGGATGATGAGATACAAAAGATCCCTGCTTCACTTGCCAAAGATGATGAAGCCGAGAGCGGTTGAGCTGAAGGCATGCATCCGGAGTTAGATCTGGAACTATGAAGAGATCTTGCAGCTCATCACTAGTCTACAGGCTTCCCATGCATGTGTATTCAAGAGTATGGATATTGTTATGCACCCACATGCAATTCCATCTATTGGTACTCTCACCCAGGCAAAGACAAAGGCATGGGTCCGATTAGAGCTTAACTCATACTTTGACGAGTTGATAAGCATAGCCACCAGACTAGACTTGTCAATCAATGCAAACACCATGCATAAGTATGTTGTTGGTCCAGCCATACTCATGATGAAGATGCACATGCTATCAAACGAGTTGGACAGAGGAACTTGTGCAGTGTACTCGGATGCTATGGAGGCAAGAGTGAGGTTCTATAAATATTTCACCTTATAGTACTATTGTGGCCACCAACAACCCCCCTCTTTTGTTTGATATTAGCAATAACGCCAAGCAAATAGGGGACCCTTAGTAAAAATTCAAACAAACATCTCTATGAACATTTTTGTTTTTCCTTAGAATTTTATCGCAGCAAAGCAAAGAAAACATTTCTTTTATGGGCATAACAAACTACGAAGGAATGATGCGAAATTCATTGCATCACATTCACCATAAGCGCCCTTAAATGAGAAAATTAAGAAATCTCTGATGGATGATGTGCGACATCGCATATCGCAGCATAGCGTAAAGTAGCACACAATGACTAATATCTGCGATCTGCGATCTGCGATGATCCGATATTGCGATGCCACAATAATATAACACGAATCTGCGATCTATGATGAGCGTGAATTTTTTCGGCACAGTATTCAAGGAAAGTTGCCCATTAATCAGAATTAAGCGCGCGCCTTAAAAAAGGAAATTAATGATTATACGAATGGCTGCTTTTTGTTTTTCGAAGAGTCAGTTTACTTTGAATGTCATAATTATGCACACATAAGATCTGAAGCTTTCATGTCAATCTTTATTTCCATTACTCTTTTCCTTTACGCAAACTATAAAACAGGAAATAACATGGAGCAATTTTGTAGGAAACATCTAAGGAAAAGGGGAAAGCGCCAATGCTCAGAGAACACAGAAGAGATCTCTTCCGAAATGGGTGCCACATGCAATAGAACTACAGACTCCAGAGTATCACCCAACAGATGCTAATGACCAATAGGTCATCTGAAGCTCAGAATCAGAGGTGCACAAAAGCAGCATGATCACAAAAAGCCCAGAATGAAGAACGGAGGCAGTTTTCAATCCAGAAAATTGCTCAGAAAGTAAAGTCTTTTAACTCATCAAGTCATCCGCAAAGACAGAAACCAAAATAGCAAAAGCAGAACCAGTCTGAGGGAAATTTGACTTATTACCAAGTATACACCAAGTCAGCGGGAGATTCTCTAAAATATCTTATAGTTTACCAGAAAGTTGTGCCAACTCTTGTTACTTCTATTTTTATAGCACACACGAAAGGGGAAGGCAACCAACCGACTCTTCTCAGACGAATGTTGCACGCTTACAGCACTAAGGAGAAAATACAGAAATAGTTCAAAGTCAGATTTAATTTTAGAAATAATTTTCTTTATCGGAAGGATGGTCATTTGAAAACCGGATCCTAAATTTATGTAATCAAGTTAAATAGCTAGCAGTATTTAAACCCTTCTCAGGCATTTAGAGAAGGGTCCAGAGATTTGTCAAAAACTTATCCTCAGAACATGAACTTCTGCACCCTCAGAGGAGGTTTTGATGAATGGATGGATCGAGATTTATTTTTACTTGCATTTTGATATCTGCTACTGATGTTGCACTTTTGTACTCTTGGCAGATTTTAGAACAAGTAGAAATAGATCGTTTTTGCTTGAAGCTTATGGGTAGAACTAGTCATAAATGGTACTTTTATCTCTTGGCAATGTCTGCTTATATTCTTTAAGTGATTTACAGTTTCAGTTGTTTATATGTTACTGCATGAATGTATGGGTTATCATTTTGGCACTTCTGTACGGTCGAGTCATATTGTTTATGTTTGACATATGAATGACTTATTATGCGATAATGCTGTTCACAACTGTTTTGCCTAACTTCTTATGCAAAGTGGTTTATCTTTAATGATTTATATTCCTTATAATGGCTGAATGATCTTTATTACCAGTTATTATTCGATAATATTTTTAGATCGCATAATGGAAGATATACAATCCCCGGTTAGGATAGATTTGATGTGTTGTTTCTCACTAGATTACAATAGCATAGAGTAAAAGTTAAAGAATCTGAATTAGATTAGCTTTAAAAATACTCTTAGATCAGCATAAGTTCAACTCTACACACACACACACACCCAAGATCGGGAAACTGGTCCCGTTATCCCAGTCGGACCCGCTATACCAAATGGATAAGGAGCTGCCAACCAAGGTCTGGACCGGGTGGGTATCCCCCTTGTTGTCGACCCGATTTTCGGGGCTTCAACAAGTACACAGACAACATCACATACTATTGATCTTCGCATAAGTTCGCTATTGTTGACCACCATGAGGATGTCGAAGAGCTGGTCTTCCAACAGTTGTCCAAGTCATAGTGATGTCTTGCATGGCTTGCTCAAGCCATTTTGTCTGACATTAGAAAATGTGCATTGTGATGTAACGTCTTGTCAGTGTAAGTTCAAGTGTCGATAGTTGGATGTAATGGTCATAAAGTAAATGAAGAGTCATGAGGTTAGATGAAATGTCAAAAAGGGAAATGTCAAGGGCCACCCACCCTTTGCTATAATTAGTCCCTCATAACTCATTGTATAGGATTTTGGTCAACCAAGATTCGATAGGAGTATCTTAGAGAAATCTTGGAAAATATTGTAATGCGCCTTGGCTTATCCACTGGACAGAGCTAGTATATCTCTTTGGAGGACCAGGTGGTTGTGGCTGTAACGTTCTCCTGTCGGAACTAGTGGTTGGACATAGATGTATTGTATGACTAGAACTTACACTTCTTAATATAATAGAGCCATCACATTTCATGCATATGTCATATTTTATTCCAGTTATCTTGTTTACCTTAAATGATATATGTATATGTTTTCTTATGCATGCATGTATGGACTATTCTGTATAAGTATGTATGAATCTTACTGAAATATGTTGATTGGTTTAAACATCACTTTGGATTGTTAGCTAACTTTCTTTCGAGTTTGTGATGCATCTTCGCTCGTGTGTTCCATTGCAAGCCGCGTGCTATCATAGGTTTCCAAGGGGTGCACTCACCCAACTCTCTGTGTGTTAGAACCATTCATGCACCTTCCTTGTCTCATCACAACTGTCACACCCTTTCTACCAACAAGGACATCCTACTTTCCTTTGTGTGAAAACACGGTCAAGGAATTACTGTACGACCCACTGTTGGGACTCCTACACCAAACGATCTGTTGTATAATTGGTACTTCTTACTGGGGAGATCCCCTAACATGTTGGCGGGTCCAACATCGTCAACAGAAACTTAGATAATTTTACAAAAATATAACCAAAAAATTTATAGTTTTTATATTAAGGATTAGTAAGATTCACCAAGGTTTCTAAACTTTCATATAAATGTCCATCCTTAAAATTTTGCTTTTTCTTTAAAATGTAAACTAATTTATGATATGCATGGTTAAAAATTTTAATGTGACAAACACCAATATAACACATAGTTAGCTAATGAATCGACCAATGTGTTTTTCTCTCAAGGAATATGAACATAATCAATGTAATCAAACAAACGTTCCAAGAGACGTACCCTCAAAAAGTAGTGTAAAATGGTAGAGTTCCTTAGAAAATAGTGATAGTTGAGTTGAGGCACTACGAGATAAGAGTTGAGTTGAACAACTAAGTGGCATATTCCAAGGTAATTAGCCTCCATCATTACCTCAATGAAAACACTATATTTTTCCACATTGTTGGTAACGTGGCAAAGGTAGATACCCCCTAAACTCACAAGCTCATTAGTGAGCGAGAGGATCACCCAAGCAACATTTTGGGTGTAATGGCTTGAACCATATGCAAAGCCTCTATAAGGAAGTGAGGGCATTAACATTTGTGAAAGACCAGACACACGATTCACACACTGAAATTGAATAAATAATAAAGACAAATAAAAAAACCTATCGCACTCACACCTATATACAATAGGTACAAGTGACCATGCAAAAAAACTAATCATAGTAGCATTTCAGATAAATCCCATTACGTGGCTCCGGAAGTGGATTCCCATCACAATAGAATAAATCATAGGCCCCTTTCTTGAGAAAATGTTCAACAATGTAGGTATCATGCAACAAGGGTTCTAGTTTACCTTTGCCTAACTTCTCATGGTATTGATCATAAACCAAAACCAGATCACCCTCAAAAAAGATATGAGGTTGGAATGACTTGTTATAGTAGGCCTTAACCCGTTGCTTATGAGTTTCGTTATTGACCGGGGAGAGAAATTTGTGTCCATCTAAATGGGCAAGTTGTAAAAGGTGTTCTTCCTCTGCTGAAGTGTCAGGAAGAAGTCCAATGACTAGCTGAAGTGAAGCGATTTCACAATGTATGTGAAGGACAAACTCTATTCTGTAAACCAATTGAAAAGGAGTAAACTCAGTTGTAGATTTAACCAAGTTTTGATATGCCCATAATGTAGAAAATAACATAAGGTGTCAATTTGTCTTATGATTTCGTACCATCTATTTTAACATGGCTTTCAAGGTACGATTTACACCTTCAACTTAACTATTGGCTTGAGGATAATACTGTTTGAGTGTTCATGTTGAAAACCCAACTTGGCAGCTAGTTCCTACATCATATGGTTCTAAAAGTGTTTACCATGGTCGGTCACAATTTGTTTAGGCACACCAAACCTGGAAATGACGTGGTTGAAAAGGAATAAAATAACAATGTCATTGTCATTTAAACATGTAGTCATAGCCTCAACCCACTTGGAAAAATATTCAACAACCAAGATGATGTAGTGTTGACCATGGGTTGAGGGTGGGTTACATTACATAAATTCAATACCCCACTTGGAAAAAGGTCTAATAGTGACCACAGGGTGTAATGAGGTAGGATGAGCACACATTTTATGAGAAAATATTTGACATGGATGGCACTTTTGAACCACTGAAATGTAATCTTCAAAGACTAAAGGCCAAAAATACCCAGCACACAAGATTTTCTGAGCAATGGAAAGCCTAGAGAAATGACCACCACATGACCTAGCATGGAAATAATTTATGACGTGTTCAACTACTTAAAGAGTAAGGCATCGACATAACACAGTGTCAACACCATGATGGTATAAGGTATCATGAAAAATAAGGTAGTTTTAGGATTGATGGCATATGCACCGATGGTCATCACAAGATAATTTGGATTGAAAACATTGGGTTTGGAGATACAAAAGGATATCTCCATACCATGGGTCAAAAGTAATAATGAGGAACATGGATTCATCAAGTAAAGGGTTTGAGGTCACGATTTCCTCTTTATCTTGAGGCAATTAAACAAGTAGTTTTGTGAAAGCTAATGTTTTCTTGGATTTAGCAATAAAAAAACTCCAAATCAAACTCCTAAAGGATCATAGTCCATTTGGAGTACTTTCCATAAATGGTTTGATGGCTAAGAATATGATTGATGGGGTTGGAATTAGTGAGGACAGTAGTATTCTACAATAATATGTAATGCCTGAATCGTTGAACAATGATAACAACTACCAACGCCAATTTTCAACATGGGAATAATGAAGCTCATGACCAAAGAGGCATTTGCTAAGATAATAAATAGGGTGTTCATTGTGCATATCATCCTCTTGGAAAAGATAAATACCTAAGGAATACTCTAAGGCTACAACATATAACAAGAAATCTCAGTTAAAATAGGAGGGATACATAAAAGTGCATATAAGAAATCTTGCTTAAGGGCATCAAAAGAATATTGGGATTGGTCATCCCATATGAAAAGTACTCATTTTTCCAACATATGCATGAAACCTTGGGTGACGTGAGCATAATGGGCAATGAACCACTGTAAGAAATTGGCTTTCCCTTGAATTTTTTGAAGTTTGTGAATAATACAAGGAGGAGGAAGGTTAGTAATAGCCTCAAACTTTGAGGGATCGAATACCTTATTATGAAATAATGAAGCCTAACAATTGTCTAGATCATACACAAAAAATAAACTTGTGTGGATTAAGTCATATTGTATAATAATGAAATTGAAGAAAACTTTCTTGAAGGTGAGTAGGATGATCCTCACAAAGCAAAGAACACATGGTAAGGACATGAAGATAAACTTCAATGATGTGTTTGATATTGTGAAATGCATAGGACATGGTTCGTTGAAAAGTGCCACCAACATTTTTTAGACCAAAGGGTAGTTTACTATAGGGAAATATTCACCACGGGAAGATAAAAGAAGTATTGTGTTGGTCTTTAGGTTTGAACTCAATCTGGTTATCGCCATAAAAAAAAATACCTAAATTAAAGAATAGAATTTTCAGCACACGTGTTAAGAATATGATCGATAAGAGGTGTAGGATAATTATCTTTTGGATAGGCTAGATTCAAGTCATTATAATCAATACAAACTCTAATGGTCATTTTCTTCTTATCAACTGAAATGGGATTAGAAGCCCACTCCTTCAATGGTACAGGGTTAATTAAACCAACGTCTAAGAGCTTTTGGACTTGAGGTTTAATAACAGTTTCCTTACAAGGGTTTATTGGCCGAAGTTTATGTCAAACAATCTTGGCTCCATGATAAGTATTAATCTCATGTTGTACAATATGGCGATTGATGCTAGTCATTTTGTCATAGGATCAAAAAAAAATATCACAGAATTCCTTGAAAATAGCAGTGTAAATTTCAATCTCATGAGGAGTACAGTTTTTACCAGTCAAAATATTTTCCATGAAACATGATCTCCTACAAATATTAATGGGAATGGTAGCCAAGATATTGGCCATGTTTCCATCACAAGAGACAATGAAAATCTAATTACAGCTCATGGAAACATCAACATTGCCAGAGGAGACCACAGTGCGACTAGACACACCCATGTTATCTACATAGGGAAGAAAATAATATCGATGATGAATATTTCCCAAAGGATGATGAGAAACTAACATGAACTCTCGAATAGATTCATTTGATGGCAGTGGGAGGTCACAAAAGTCACAAGATAGAGGATGGTGAATAACCCAAAAAGGCATAGGGTAATCAACAAGTGGCATAGAAATGACAATACCTGACTCATCAAATGTAGATGCCAACTGAATGGTTTGATAAGAAATTTTCACTAAAATTAAAGGCATATGCTTGCCATATTGATCAATATCAAAATTAGATGACACCACTGAAGGATTGTAAGAAATTTGGGGTCTACAGGTGCAAGAAGAGATCATGTTGATATGAGTGGTAGCAGAAGTGGAAGGAGTGTTAGGTGGGGGTAATTAAGGAAATACCTCAATAAGATATGGACCTATAAACAAACCCACATCGACACTCTGGAACTAACCAGGGTTATCTTCAACAAGTGGGACTCAGTTCCCCATAGTGTTAACTTGGATTGATGGAATGCAATAATCAAGTTGATCAACAATAATGATTTTTACTTCATGAGGAAAGAAAAGGACATGGAATATAGAGGAGACAATTGCAGTCATGGAATAGAACCAACTATGGCTAAGGTGAAGTTTAAAATATAGAGTAGTGTCAACAACATCAACATCAACATAAATGGTTTTACCACTTAACTCTATGGAAAACTTGGGAATAAATCCTTTAGGTATGAAATTATGTCCATCAAATGCATGAAAATTGGTATTAGACTTAGTGAGAACTAAAGAGTCAAGGGGCTTCTAGCATGATGCTGACATGGCACAAGTGGAAGAGCCTTCATCCACAAAAGTGTGGTGAACATTCCTATGGTAACCATGCATATGATGAGCTAAGAGGTGATCTGGTGGGAAAGTCAAATGAAAACCTCGTCAATATTAAAAGTGATAAGATTCAAGTATGAGGGGTCCACTCCACTAATCTCATAAAACAAAGCCTTGCATTGCTGAGGAAAACTTTCAACAACTCCAAGGTAGAAATTACATAGGGATCTTGGGCTGGATCTTTGACAATAATATAGTGTTTGTTGACATTATGATACAAGTGTTGTCCTTGATGGCAACTCATTCAGAGGTATTATATAGGTGTTGTCCTCGATGGAAACTCACTCAGATGAGAGATCATAATGCAGCAAGTTAAGAGAGAGGTATACGTAGGTTAAACTTGATGAAAGTGCGTATACACGCGGGTTATCAAAACAAAAGAAGCATATACGTACACACGCAGGTTCATAGAAGGAAAGACGCGTACATGTCAGAGAACTAAGTTTTGGTCAGTGGTATTTGGTCCATGGTATTTTGCTATTGGGTCCAAGGTATTGGTTCTACATGGTTTTGGACCATGGTATTGAGAGAAGCCTAAACCTATATAAGGAGAAGATCAATAGGCCAAGGGGGTGCAAGTGTGTGTTGAATATTTGATGAAGTGTGAGATTTAGTATACTGGTTATAGGTTTGTGATGCTTGGCTCGATCTGAATCAAGGAGGTTCCTATGAAGTTGATAAAGGTTAATGGACTGGGATCTTGAAGATTAAAATGTATTATCATTATATGGTATGATCATGACTAGATCTGAGTACTGACGTAATTTTTATCCTTTATATCTTATTGTCTGGGTATCTCTGAAGTTGGAAATTGTAGTGAAGGTATAAGTAATTATCTTTAGATCTGTACGCGGGTTCTCTCTGCTAAAAGGGCATATACACACCAGTTTGACACAGTCAAGTAGCGTATACAGTATGAGATTTGATGTTTCAGGTTGTTGTTGATTCTAGTGGTCGTTGCAGAGTTCTGGGCTCTGGCCTGTGTTCTGGTATCTGTCTTTTGATGACAGGGTTTCAATGATTCAGTATTGGGTGATTCAGAGATTGATGATGCAGGTATAGTTGATGATTGTATTGCAGTGGTGATTGTTTTGTATTTATGGATCCAATCTGAATATTTATGAAACGTGGTCCCTGGAAGAAAAGAGAAGGTTGTAGCCTTCTATAGGTCAGCACCTACGTACTAGTACATTAACTAGTACAAGAGCTAAGTGGGTTGTAGCTCCCTTCCAAGAGAAGGTTTTAGCCTTCTACAAGTAGAGGCTTGCATACTGGAATAAGACTGCACCAGTACATAACCATTGTAAAATGAAGTTTCTAATTAAAAGAAGATAGAGACGAATTGCAGCAGGTGGTTTTCACCCACATCGGGTTTCCACCTTATATCATGGTGTTCATGTGTGTTTCTTATGTGTGATGATCTGTTCTATTGCTCTTGTTTACTTTTCATATGGTTAATAATTTTTTTATGCACTCATTAAGGATCAACTAACTGAATCATAAGTTTACTAGATATACATGCGGTTTGCCTTAACTGAAGTAGTGTATATGAATCTGAATATGGAAATGAAAAAGTGATATTGATTTGATAATACTAATTTACCCCCCCCCCCCCCTCAATATTATTTCCAACAATTGGTATCAGAGCAAGTCCTTTAGAAGAAGCTTGATCGCTTGAAGGAAAGATCCATTAGAATGAGTAATCAAGAAAGAGAGGCATCCATCAGGCCACCAATATTTGATGGGAGAAACTTTGTCTACTGGAAGATAAGAACCACAACATATCTACAGTCGCTTGGAATGGATGTTTGGGGAATCGTGGAAGGACGATACACATATCCATCAGCAATTCCTATAGATACAGCAGAGAAAAAGCAATATGAACTCAATGCCGAAGCGGTTACTGTCTTATTGGGAAGTTTGTCACAATGAGAATTTGTGAAGGTCATGCAGCTCAAATCAGCCAAAGAAATATGGGAAAAAATCATTCTAAGCTATGAAGGAGATGAACAGGTAAAATGAGAAAAGATTCAAACTCTCAGAATACAGTATGAAAATCTTAAGATGCATAGTAATGAAAGCGTAGCTAATTACTTCCCCCGTATAGATGAGATTGTCAATTGTATGAGGAATCTGGGTGAAGAATTTAAGGAAGTTGTCTTAGTTGAAAATGTTTTAAGATCCCTTTCTGCTAAATTCGATTCCAAAGTTTCTGCCATAGAAGAAAATGAGGATATGCAAAAAATCACTATGATATAGCTTCACAGAATCTTAACTGCTTATGAGATGAGAAAAGGAGGACCATCAGATATGAGAGAAGCTGCATTCGAAGTATCAGCGAATGAATCAGGATACACTTCAGAAGGAGAAGATGAGGTAAATTTTGTCAAGAATCTTGAATAGGGATCTGGAAGGTTCAAAGTTAAGCTACCTTTCAAATGCTTTTCATGTGGTAGAGTTGGCCACTACGCTGCTAGATGCCCTCATAACAAAGGAAAGATGTCTGAAGAAGGTAATAGAAGTTATTATACCCATTTTAAAAGTAATGACTCATCCAATAGTGATGAAGACATTAGACTTCTCATGGCATATGAAAATAAGGATGTCGAAACAAAAGAAGTTACCAGATTAAAGGAACAATTGGAGTCAGTAACCACAGTAAGGGAGCAATTGCAAGATGTAGTAAGAGATTAGAGCATAACAATTCAGAGACTTGAATCAGAGATCCTCTCTCTAAAAGAAGATCTTAAAGAATCAAAGAAGCAGAATAGAGAAGCTCTTGAAGAACAAGAACATGAAGTGATCGAATTAAGGCAACAAATGGAAGAAGGAAGAAAAGATGAAGAAAACATAAGGAAGCAGTATCTAGAAAAGGAAGAACAACATCAAGTTGAGGTAAATATCTTAAAAAGTAAATTAGAAGAAAAGGATAAACTATTACAATTTCAAGATAGTAATAATATTTTGGATGACATTCTTGGCAGTCAAAGATCCCCTTGTATCAAAATTGGTTGTGGATTTTATGAATCTGTTGAAGGAGAATCTAGCTCACAAGGTGAGGCAAGGAAGTCTCATGAGAATTCTAAAATGCTCAACAAGAAGATGAGAGGACAATTTCATCAAGAGCCAAGGAAAGAAATTCCTCAAAGAAAATCCTTTACTCCTAACCATGGAAGTGATAGACGATTATTTCCTCCAATGAATAACGTTGAATGTTATGTATGTCATAATATTGGACATGTTGTAGCCAGATGCAGAAGTAGAATGGTTCAAGACCGTCACACAAGATCATCACATTCCAGGTACTTCAAAGGATATTGTTTTTCTTGCAATATGTTTGGCCACAAAGTAATTGATTACAATAGAAGGAACATGAAACATGTAAGATGTTATGCATGTAACAAGTTTGGACATAAAGCAAGGGAATGCAGGAGAAAAATTCAAACTCCAAAGCAAGAGGATTATACATCATCACAATTCCAGGCATTAAAGAAGATAGAATTAGAGACAGAAAGGTGTGACATAACTCAGTTAGCTAACATAACTGACATAGGGGAAACTGAAAGTGTAGATCTTCAGTATTCCATCTTGCATATGCTGATAAAATGAAGATATGTCATGTATATACACAATCTAGAGGCTGTAGAGTCGCGTATATGAAGCTCAAAAGAAAAAGGCAGCAAAACAGACTTAGGAAATGGTTCGGTCATGGTATATGATGGTCTCGCACATGCTCAAGGGGAGCATATACTTCAAATAATGCATTGTTGGCATTATCGTTAGAAGTCTTTGGTAATGATGCTTATGTGGCTAAATGATACATCTTGCTAGTTGATCAATAGAATTGTATTGCAGGTTACAGGATTGGATGCTGATGTTGATGGTGCAGGTCATAAATGGTGTATGATAGTGGTTAATTATTATCATGGTTTTGAACAGATTTTTGGTCTTTGTTATAAAGACCTTGCATGTGCTTATGGGGAGCATGGATAGATTGGTAAATCTTGGCATGTACAAAAGGGGAGCTCAATCAGAGATTGCAGCAGGTACTCATGGGGAGTATGGACAGCAGAATGAATATCATAGAAGAGAATATCTTGGTCCACCCTTTTCCCTTGATGTCAAAGGGGGAGAGTGACTTGGTGTGGTGGTTGCCATCAAGTCCAAAGGGAGAGATTGTTAGCATTATGATACAAGTGCTGTCCTTGATGACAACTCACTCAGAGGTATTATATATGTGTTTTCCTTGATGAAAACTCACTCAGATGACAGATCATAATGCAACAAATCAAGATAGAGGTATACACAAGTTAACCTTGATGAAAGTGTGTATACACATGGGTTATCAGAACAAAAGAAGCGTATACGTACACATGCAGGTTCACAGAAGGAAAGACGTGTACATGTCGGAGAACTAATTTTTGGTTAGTGGTACTTGGTCCAAGGTATTTTGGTATTGGGTCCAAGGCATTGGTTCTACATGGTTTTGGACCATGGTATTGAGAGAAGCCTAAACCTATATAAGGAGAAGATCATTAGGCCAAGGGGGTGCAAGTGTGTGTTGAATATTTGATGAAGTGTGAGATCTAGTATACTGGTTATAAGTTTGTGATGCTTGGCTTGATCTGAATCAAGGAGGCTCCTATGAAGTTGATAAAGGTTGATGGACTGGGATCTTGAAGACTAAAATGTATTATCATTATATGGTATGATCATGAGTAGATATGAGTACTGACACATGTTTTATCCTTTATATCTTATTGTCTGGGTATATCTGAAGTTGGAAATTGCAGTGAAGGTATAAGTAATTATCTTTAGATCTGTACGCGGGTTCTCTCTGGTGAAAGGGCATATACACATTGGTTTGACACAGTCAAGTAGCGTATACAGTATGAGATTTGATGTTTTAGGTTGCTGTTGGTTCTAGTGGTTGTTGCAAAGTTCTGGGCTCTGGTCTATGTTCTGGTATCTCTGATTTGATGACAGGGTTTCAGTGATTCAATATTGGGTGATTCAGAGATTGATGATGCAGGTATAGTTGATGATTGTATTGCAGTGGTGATTGTTTTGTATTTATGTTTCCAGTCTAAAAATTTATGAAGCGTGGTCCCTGGAAGAAAAGAGAAGGTTGTAGCCTTCTATAGGTCAGCACCTACGTACTAGTACATCAGCTAGTACAAGAGCTAAGGGGGTTGTAGCTCCCTTCCAGGAGAGTCTGGAGAACAAGAGAAGGTTGTAGCCTTCTGCAGGTAGAAGCCTGTGTACTGGAATAAGACTGCACTAGTACATAACCATTGTAAAAAGAAGTTTCTAATTAAAAGAATATAGAGATGAATTGCAGCAAGTGGTTTTCACCCACATTGGGTTTCCAACTTATATCATGGTGTTCATGTGTGTTGCTTATGTGTGATGATCTGTTCTACTGCTCCTGTTTACTGTTCATATGGTTAATAATGTTCTGATGCACTCATTAAGGATCAACTAATTGAATCATAAGTTTACTGGATATACGCTTGTTTCATTACACACAGTTGCATATACATGCAGTTTGCCTTAACTGCAGTAGAGTATATGGATCTGAATATGGAAATGAAAAAGTTATATTGATTTGATAATATTGATTCATCCCCCCGCCCCCTCTCAGTATTATTTCCAATAGTTTTATGCAATCCAAACATATGAATTATTTGTTTTCTTACGAATGACACCCTTAGTTGGGTGGTAAACCAGTTCCACAAGCTTATCTAAGGTGAGAGGTCTGGTGGAAGGCGGTGGAGTGCTCGAGTCCTTAGAAGAAGAAATCATCTCAGGAACATCATAGGATTTATCTCGCATGGTCACATTAATGTTCTCTTTAAAAATAATGATGGACAAAGTACTACTAGGATTGAAATATAGGCCCTTGTTTCCCCCTTACAGAGGTCGAGGAGGCTAGGAAACCACTTCTTGTTGCGGTTGTGCAGGTAATGGATGAGTTAAAATAATAGGTTGTTGGGTAGCTCGAGGTGGTGCAAAATCATATAAAATTCATCTATTCAAAGGAAATCATGAGTTAAGTGTTTTCCTTGGCAAATATCACAAGGGAACTTAATCTTACGATGACATTTGAACGTGTCCCCTCCCTCGTTCTATGGGTTTGGTTTAGTTTCCTAAGAAGTTTGATTCTTTTGTTTCTTATTCTTTTTCATTTTACCACCAGATTGTTGATTGTCGTTTGGTGTTTTGGACTTCACCATATTAACATTGGTGGACTACTTAGAATAAGGTTCTTTTGTAGAGCTAGATAAACTTGTTGGGCCCTGCGACAAAATAATCAATTTCCCAAGTTGGTAAACAAGTTGGCTCACGGAGTCAGAAATAGACCCAATCACACCATCAGCATGTGGGCTAAGGACAAGTTTAGGTGGGTCAATGGAAGGTCGTGGAGAATTTGGGAATACTTCCTAAAGCATACCTGGCTGGGAATAGATCAAGTCCAATTGTTGGGTAGCTAAGATGTCGGCCCATTCCTTAGTAACAACTTTAAACATAGACACATTTGGAAATATGAGTCTTAATGATTTGATGAAACATTTGTGTAATATCTCATCAGGAAGATTAGTTATAACCAAAATCTTATGATATCACACTCATGGATATGATCATAAATCAAGATGGCATTGTCTTGTATAAAATTAGACAAAAGTTCAAAAATGATATCATGACTCGTAGGTAATTGGAAGTGGGTTAAAAACGTTTAGTACAAGGATGAAAAATAACTGTAAGATGCAATATGTGATTCAATGTACCATTTGGAAGCATCTCCAGTTAATGTACATTAGAACAAGTACAATTTGATGGAATCATCCACTAAAAAAATTGATGAACTCCACAAATGGTAAGTGGTAATATCGGTGGATGGATTCTCTCAAATTTTTCCTTCAAACTTTGGAATATTAGATGGTAACTTTGCAGGCATATGTGGCCAACAAGGATCATGTTGGATGGTGTCATTTGTTAGCTTTTCTAATTATGGTAAATTAAGAGAAGATAAGAATGTATTACGCATTTCACTAAATGGGTCATGGGGAGGAGAACTATCAGATCAACCGTGAGGTCCCCCCATATAAGGATTATGAGATAAGAGTTGTTGACTTTGGTATGATTTCGTCCCAACATATGTGGTATGTGGGACAACATGACCTATGAAAGGATTTCCCCCTAGGGTAAATACCCCCAAAGAGTGTAGGACACTCGAGAGTGTGACTAGTCATGAGGTTGTACCTGGTGGGAAGAGACATACCAACTTGTGCAGTAGCACCAACTTGAGGAGGATAACTCATGGAAGTAATGGTGCTAGTGGTAAGGTTGCCCCTAGGTAAACTAGTCGCTCCAGGAAAAGTACTAAAGCTTGGAATCCATCCAAACATTGAACTATACTAGGATTGAGAGATATTAGAAGCAATGTTTCCCCCCAACTGGTTAGGAGCAACAAATGGTCTTCCCCACACATTTTCCGAGGTTACCATGCCCATATGAGGAATAGAAAATATAGGTTGGGATAAACTAGGAGTAAATATTCCTAACCCTACAAGTTAGCTAGGACTAATAAGCATAGGCAGTGTAGACATAGAGGTAGACACAACAACGCTAGGGAAATTTGTGAGAGCCATAGAAGAAACTAATGGTATGCCACAAGAGGAGGTGAGAGGTGTTGATGGAGTTGTAGCTCTAGCTACACTCAAATGTGGCAATGATGGCATGGTGGTTGAAAATGAAAATGCAGAGGGTAATGAGGAACTAACATCCTCCATAGGTAATAACTCTAGGATTTAGCTATAACAACTCTGGCCCTAAAGGATTGGTCAAAGGTGGATTAGAAGGAGAATTTGAGTTGTATGCCAATGTTTCAATGGAAACAAGATCACTACCCATAAAACTAGGTAAACATTCAACAACTATGGGTTGGTCTAAGTCTTAAGCACCAAGAGGCACTGACTGAGCAAGAGTGACTAGTCCACCTCATTAAGGAGGTAAACCTTGAATACGATGTGACTAATAGTGAATTCGTTTAGTTAAGGTGTATAAATGTAAATTAACCAACTTAAGTTAGTGCAAATAACCCTAAGTGAAAACTACTCGACGTGGACTAAACAACACACACTTGAAAAGTCCTAAGAGGTAGTCACACACGCAAACCAATCCTAGTACTATGTTTTTGATGGCCTTCGAAGAGACTTCTTACTTGTTGGATCTCAACTCCACAGGAACATCTGTCTAGAGGAAGGTAAGGAAGAAAAATTGTTTCCTTCCACAACTATCACCTATAGGGTAGTTTTCCTAGGAATTTCCAATAAGGTAACTCCATCCCACGCGGGAGCACAGATATTGAGCTTCTTCATAGTTAGCCATAACACAAGATCCCCTACCACGAAGTGTGTGGTCTTCAAGAGAACTACTCGCACTACGACCTAGGCAAACCCTTTTTGAATCAGGTTTATGAAATGCTTCAATTTGTTCGTGGGATGATGGAGGATTTTTCACTCCTTAACTCAGGCTGCTAAGTTTGTTCTGTAGTCTTGGAGTAGTTGACTCATACGCCTATCTCCAAGAGCCTATTCTATGCTAATGTTGATGCACTAGAAATAAAAGGAAATGATGAGTCTAGTTTCTTTTATTATTGCGTTGATTTTAAATGGTTGTTATTTGCATAGTTGGGATGCAGTGTGAAACTTAGTTGGTGTGATAGACTCTTGTTAATAACCTTAATGCAACTATATGCAAGTTTTTCTTTTCAATTTAATGAATGCAAGTCCCTATCCAAACTGTAAGTGCCTATAAAAAATTCACCTCTCACTAATTAGTGAATGCAAAAACCCCAATTTTATAAGAATGTAGACCCAAAAGACAAATGAAGAAAATAAAAAATAAAAATGAAAAAGGAAAAAAGGGTCCCCAAGCTAGAACAAAAAGAACTACAAAAACGTCAAAGTTAGGAAGCCAAATCCAAATAAGCACTCTCAAGAAATCAACAATAAAGACAAGAGTGACAAAAGGAAGGAAATTTCAATAGCTAGGGCTATAACACAATGTCTCAACAAGAGTCAATGTTCTACAAAGGTCAAAACCAAACCCTAGTGGTAGGAAGGCCTAAATAATATTGAGAGGGAGTGATAAAAAATAGACAAAACACACCCAAATAAACTTTTTTAGATGATAACTGCACAACCAAAGAGAAACCACCACCACTAGGAAACAAGCAGGAAAACAAAAAGAAATCGCCCAAACAAGAATGAGGAAAGCCAAATAAATGCAAAAAGTTACAAATCTGAAATATAAGCTAGATCTATACTGTCACTCAATAAAGCACCAAAATCTGAAAATGAGATTCCAAAATGAAGTCAAAATATTAAACCAATGCACAAAACACCCTGAAAGAAGACTTTGAAAAAGGATGGACAATAAAGGACCCCAAACAAGCCACACTCAATGGATTCAAATCAACGGGACAAAGCAACTAATAGTAACAACAATAATAGATCTAATAGATTACAGAACATATCAGAGAGAAAATGGTAGATCAAAATAAAAAATGCAACAAAAAACCTTCCAAAAGTAGACACTCAAATCCAATAAAATAAGTTAAACAAGACCAAATATGAAATAGAACCAAACATTAGACAAGGGGATAAAAGCACAAATATCTAAGGTAGAGGTTTTCAAAAAGCTATTTTAAGATTTTAAGGCTACAAACACAATCGTACGAATGGGTTGTGCTCAATGTGGTTATAAATGCACACTTGACACAAGAAAACAGAGGTTGAAAGGATACAACACCGTTGAAACAGTTCCATGCATGTGGTTTGGAGGAAACTAATTTTTTCCAAAAATAAAATGCACAAGACGACACAAAAGGCCAATATTCAAAAAAATAAACCCCAAAAAAAACCGCAAATGCTAAAAAAAATTCGAGAGAGAACCAAAAACCAAAATAGGAGAAAAATTAAAGGATTCCAAAATGAAGTGGGCAAAGAAAAATTCTCTCATTGAAAGTGTTAGTTCTATTATAGTAATTTTTACATGCAAGGACTCATTGCTCCGCAATCTTATTCCCTAGTAGGATCACTAGATAGAAAAAAGATATGGCTAACCCAAGGCAAAAAAATCCCCAGTTCAAATGATCATACAAGCAGTCCCCATGCAGTTATTAATGATATGATAGTTTTAGCAAGTAAGTTTCCTCCATGCAGTTTGGTGAAGGGATTTGGGCTTGATGCAAAATCCTCTTGCTCCAATCCATTGAACTCTTCCTTCCACTACCAATAACAAGCCTAAACGCAAGCACGAACAAAAAAATACAACACGTAGCCTTCCATAAAATACCATCAACTAAAAAGATCAAGAAATAAATGAACATAAATCACTGCAAATGCTGATATAAAAGAAGAGAAAATGAATGGTCATTAACCATATAAGTAATAATACATCAATATACCTTCAGCTTCAATACTCCTCTCCTTATTCGGGTAGAGTGTCCCCATTATAATGAAAAAGAACTCAAAACAACATGGAGCTGTCAAAACTGAATCACTCTAACAACATATGACTCTCTAATTCTAGCTCATAGATACTAACTAGCCTCACGCTCTAGAATGGCACAGTATAAATAGGAAGAGAAAGATTCCTAGGAGGAAGAATGTAGACACATAGGATGAATAAAAGTTAGAGAATATTCTCAATAATTTGTCCTAGCCATCACTAATAGAAGAGATAAGAACATGAGATGAGCTGATCTCCTAGGAACCATAAGTCTCTAAAAGAAGTTCCCAAACTACAGGGAGAAAATTATGAAATATTGATAATTATCGAATGGATCAAGTTTCCTCTATGTGATTAGAAGGTTCAAGCCAAGCTGCATGTGGTTGGGGAGTGTTGACATTGGTGGACCTGCCAACATTCAGGGGATCTCCCCGGTATGGAGTCCCAACTAGACCTCATATCATTTGGTGTAGGTGTCCCATCTAGTACAATGTCCCGGTTTCCATTATCTTAGAGGTTTTCCTTAGCTCTTGTTTTTCAGCACATGAGAGTTTTATTCTTGTAACTTCAAGAAAGAGAGGCTAGTGTGCCTGGTGAGTGCGTAACGTAACTCTTTGTCCAGGTTCTCTTAATATCAAAACGGGGAGTAAGGTGAACCTCTTGATGAGAGGGAATAGTACCACCCCAGGAATAAACACACACAAACGATGACAAGGTTTTGTCCAACATCGAGTGGAATAGTCCATAGTGGATGCGGCAATCATCAAAACCAATGTTCAAGTGAAAACACGTACACCATCCAACAGAATAGTCCACACGGGGGTGATGTCATTAAAACCAACAAAACAAAAAGATGGTATGTCTAATGTTCGGTGGAGTAGTCCACACGAACGAGACAACAATGATAAACAATACAACACATATTCAACATTATGAGTACTAAAATAACCAAAGTAGTTCAATTATCTTAGTACAATCTAAGAAAACATTTAAATAATACTCTTACAAATGGATAAAAACATGTGTGAAAACATGCTAGCTTGAGACAAACTTATGAATTAAGAAAAATATCTAAGATAAATCTTACACCATACACCACTAGTCCCAGTAGTGGGACATTGGAGCCACTCCTCACTCCTCAAATAACAGACTACAAACTCTCTTAAGGCCATGTGGGAAGAGCCAAGGTGAAAATTCCTTTACTTGTACAATGAGTGGATATATATAGACAAGGGGGAATAAATAACCCTTGTGACTCTTTAACTTCCCTCATGACTGTTTGACTTCCTAAGACTTTTTGACTTTACATGACTCTTCAACTTCATATGTGGATTTCTTGGACTTCCACTTTACATTACATTGATTACAACAAGTATGGCCCATAGTGGTGATGTGGCCAAGACAACTCATGACACAAATTGACATGACACTGCTAACATGTATTGGCTGATTGTGGTGTTTGTGTCGAGTTGTTGTTCTACTGAGTCATGATATGCTCTTGGTTTAAAATGTCTTCACCTCCACATTACAAAGTGCGCAGGGGTATTTTATGGTCTTGGTATTTGCTTGAAGGTGGATGTGAATGTGTCCCTTTGGCTCGCTTGCTCGATGTGCTTCTTGCATTCGTTCAATTGCGAGTAAGTCTTCTAGCATTCGCCTCTTCTCCATATCGTTCATCATCGTGCGATGTTTCATCGGTGTACTTGTTCTTGCAATAAATCATAACGAGATGACATCAAATCCAAAAAAAATCCTAGTCTAACATGATGCATTGTTTTCTATTTCAGTGCAGGTGACCGAGAGAGGGACAAGGCACTGAAAATATGTAGAGCATAGCTCAAGGTGGTGTGCAAGGCTTCAAAGCACTGCTCAGAATAACTATGCAGATGTCAAGGCAGATTTGCTCAATCCGGGACAACAGTGGCAGTTGTTGGGAAAAACCCATCTAGGAGGCAGAATTGCACAAATTCTGGGAGGAAGGCAGGTGGGGTGTCGAGGAACTACTGGGCCAATCTGTGCTATTTTCAAGGGGAGCCCTAGTCGGGTCATCCAGTTGGGATCTGCATAATTTCTCAAGGAAGACAGTGTGGGCAGTAGGAGGCACTAGCATAAAAACATGTACAGTTTTCCAGAGGAGGAAAAGATCAGGCTGCAGGAGTTTTTGGTCAAAATTATGCAATCTTTGAAGATAGTCTGGGCTTGGACATAACTACATAATTTCTGGGCTGATTTCAGAGCATGATAGAAGGGCAAGTGATAGCCAAATCTTCATAGTTTACTGAGTGAGAGAAGAGAAAATTGGTAGGGAAGCCTGCCTGTCAGATCTACACAGTTTCTGGACTGATTACAAAGCGAGGTAGAAGGGTAGGTGAGTGACAACTCTGCACACTTCTTGGGTTGATTTCAGAGAAGTCTAGCAGGGAAGCCTGCATGGAATATCTACGTAATTTCCCAGGACAATGCAGTGATAGGAAGTAGAGCCCTGTCCCACATGTCTGTGTAGTTTCTGCAAGCAGTGTAAGGCAGTCAGGCTACACAAGCTCTATGTAGTTTTGGAGATCAATACAGCCCTGAGTCATAGATCAAGCCAATTTTTCCTATTAACCAACAAGAGGCTCGATGGAAGATCTTGCGAGAACCGCAGATTGGATCGTGTTCTTGGACAACTTCTACGTAGTTTTGGGAGACAGTTAGTTGGCTCGTTTCCAGAGTTATGCATTGCAGGCTGCCTGAAGGACAATCTCAAGCTCTACATAGTTCTAGGAAGAAGTGCAAGGTCAATGAGATTGGGTCTGGTTGACAAAGGGGTTTCTGGTCGAAATATTTTCTGGAAAATTTATTAAGTGTGAAAGCAAGTGTACTTGTGCATACATGACATTGTGATAACACACATAGCATGACTCAATGACAAGACACGTCAAACCAACAAGACAACATGTGCTCAGTGAGATTGACTCAAAGGTTAAGAGAGACAAGTGTGATGATTGAGATATGTCTTTGAATGACCGTGACGACACTTGCACGGAAGTGTTTACAACTTTGTGTGTGAGTGTGATTGATGTCGATGGAGTGAAAACAACTCATACACACAAGGGAAAACCTTAAAAAAAACTAGAACAAACTCGTAAGAATGACATACCGATCAACATGGCAAAAGATGATCGGTGATCGATCAAGCAAAAGGGTGTGAAGACTTGACAGGAGCTCATGGGATGAGCTTGAGTGTTTGTGACCCTTAAGGGAAAAACCAGGGAAGGTTCCAAAATTTGGATGTAGGAAAAAAATTTGGAAGGTGTTGCAGTCGCTACAACACTTGGCAACACACTTGTTGAATACCAACTTCTCTGTTTTGGTTCATTTTCAACATAGGGCCTGTTGTCCCTTAAGAAACCAATTTCCTGGCTCTGTAGAAATTTTGCTTAAGACATTAATTTTATTTATGTATGTCACTTATTTGTATAATGTACCCTCATATGAAGGGCCTAAAGGACCTGAATTTTAACCCTTAATAATTAGCCGACATGAAAATCTCAGAATGCCATGTGATGATGGAAATAAATTTTCTGTGAAGAATACCTTGAGAAGTTAGAGATAATATGTTGTTTTTCAAAGAAACTATTATCTGTAACTTAGAAGAATAATAGAAGTAGAAACTTTAAATATTGGAGCTCTCTTTTAAGGAATTTTACTTTATTCACATAAGTAAACAAAGACCCGCAACTTCATTACCATACTTAAAGAAAAGAAGAAACATGATGACACATAACAAAGAAATTACAAAATCATACCCAACAATGTGTGGAAAACTACTGATTCTTTTGTTAAACATCAATTTATCCAATAGCATAGTCCTTAGTTTCTTCAAAATTCAGACTTTCTTCCTTTAATTTTGCCTCTTTTTATACATCATGGGACAATTGGTAACTACCAAAACTGTCAAACTGCTTAACTACCTCCTAACTATCTAAAGTAAAAGTCATTACAGAATATTACATTAGACGGTAAAAGGCACCTCATTCTTCTCAAGAAAACGAGGTGAAAGGGTATGGTGAATGAGGTGGACGGTAGTGAATGAAGGTGGCGGATGATGTGGAGAAGATGAGATGGAGTGGAGCGATGGGGGTGGCCCACTGTGGTGGTAAGGAGTGTATGGGATGTTCATCAGGCTTGAAACTCTGCAGCAATATCAGGCCATAGATCTCGGTCAAACACCTTGAAATCATGGTCAACTATGAGGATTGAGCCTGAGTTATAACTTGTGCTCGTTGTTCCCCCGCAGAGCACTTTACCTGCTTCTCATGCCCATGCTTACTCATATCTTGTGATATTGCTTGAACTTTAACATATGGGTTGGGGCCCCACCTTATATCAGATTTGGAAGCCATCAATAATATAAAACAAATCACTGCTTTCAGACTTTGACATTCTCTTTTAATTTTGTTTCCAGAACATAATATTTTATTTTTTATTTTTTTTTATAAAATTGAAAATGAAAGTTAAATTACGATGGATGCTACAACAGGGCCTTTCACTTTTAGGAAATATTGATTCGTTTTGCAAGTTAATTTGGCTTTCATACTCACCCCATGGACAAAAAAGGTTCACCTCGAACCAACTCAGTAAAACACAGCAAAATTTTCAACTAGATCACAGTGTTTCAGAATTTGGAAGGGTAGTTTGGTTTCCGAGCTTGACATTTGTAGAATATAATTTTGCATATTTGGTGTTTGTTCACTACGAGGAGGCCTAGACAGTACCCTAATGGAGTCATGTAGGAACAAAAACATTGGTCCACTATCAGCGAGCCTGGTCAGTACCCCAGTGGAGTTGCTCGTTTCACCTCTCTGCACAGGAAGCCTTTCTTTTTTTTGCCTTTGTATTTTTTGAAAGAGGATTGTGCATAGACACTTATTTATTTTTGGGGTGGAAGAGGGATCCCAACTTATTGAGAGAAGAAGAGGTTGTTCCTTCAGAGAAGCATGTAAGACCTCTGATTTAGGTTTGCTCATTTAGATTTTTCCCCTTCTCTATTCTTACTAGTTGGATTAAGCTTGAACACACAAAGTAGAAGACTGAGTACATGCATTAGGATTCCCAGTTTCAACACAAGTTTATGGTTTGACGAGAGCTTCCCTTATAGACGGATCATATTTTCCGTCCAGGTTTCATTGGCCAAAAGTTATGACCAAGCACAGAGAAGACAGACACAGGACTAGCTAATTGTTGTAGTGTCACAAGACTCTTTAAACTCAGCCACATACTTATTAAAAATCCCGAACACAAAATACGAAAAAAATTATTTACAAAATAAAAAATGACAATATAACCAACACAAAACAAAGAAAAACAACAAAGTAAAACTAAAAAGAAAAAGAGCAAAGAAAATCAATAGAGAAACAATAAGCATGTTATGTACATAGGGC
This sequence comes from Pinus taeda, assembly GCA_000404065.3. NCBI lineage: Eukaryota > Viridiplantae > Streptophyta > Pinopsida > Pinales > Pinaceae > Pinus > Pinus taeda. The sequence continues at coordinate 71,633 of APFE030636392.1, forward strand.
GGGTGTGGCCCTAGATTATTTAAAATAACATTTTAAACCTTGGCCATTGACAGGAAGGTTGTATGTTATGAAACCAGCTCACAAAAAGATAGAAAAGATAGATCAATGCCTTAGAATTCAACCTCTTCGAGGGGGCAACCTCCTTTACATTACACAAATGAACAATTCTTGGACGATTTAAATGACAAAACCTCCTTTCTATATAGAGGAGTCTAAGGGGTCACAATATAACCAAGCCGACCTAACAATAATAATATAAAGGCACAAAAATAACAATAGAGGGATTTTATGGGGCACAGTAATAACAATATGGGGACAATAGGGGCACACCAATATTATTAAGGGATACAACTACAATAGTAATGGGGGAAATCACTAGTATTATAGGGACCCAACATGCCCCTCTCCTTCAAAAAAGTGTTGTCCTCAATGCTTGAGTAGTTCTGGATGCTTATGTATAAAATTCTCATCCTCCCATTTGGAATCTTCAGTGGATAAGTTCTTTCACTTGATGAGATACTCTGAAATTGATCGATTTTGTAGCTGTCGAGTTCTTTTCTATAACTGCTTCTGGTTCCAATCTAATTTTTCCTTCCTCATCAAGTTCTAGCAATATTGTTTGAACTGGGAGCTTGTTTCCTATAACCTTCTTTAAACATGAAACATGGAAAACTAGGTGTACTCGAGAAGCTACAGAAAAATCCAATTTGCATTCCATAGTACTAATCTTTTGCAACACCTTGTACGGACCATAATAATACTTTGGTGATAATTTATTATCCTTCTTAGCTTGCTTGAGGGACATTTGTTTATATGGTTGTAGCCATAGGAATACCCAATCACCTACAACAAAACTTCTTTCGCTACGATGTTGATCTACCTGTTGTTTCATTCTAATATGTGCCAACACGAGGTTATCCTTTAAGAGTTGGAGGACTTGTTGTTGATGTTCGATGTGATTTTCCACTGCTTGAACCTTAGAATTTTCTCTTAAATATGATGTGATGGATGGTGGTTGATACCCATAAAGTGCCATAAATGGGGTCATTTTTGCTGCAGTATGGAAGGAAGTGTTATACCACCATGCAGCCAAAGGAAACCATTTGACCCATTGTGTCTGTTTATCAGATACAAAGCAACGAAGATATCCTTCCAAACATTTGTTTACTATGTCAGTTTGCCCATCAGATTGAGGATGATAAGATGAGCTATGAGCTAACTGAGTACCAAGACAAGAAAATAATTCTGTCCAAAAATTTCCAGTGAAAATGGGATCTCTGTCACTTACAATAATCTTTGGGTTTCCATGTAGTTTTTGAATTGTTTCCATAAATGCAGTAGAAACTGTACTGGCTTTAAATGGAAGTGATAATGCACAAAAGTGTGCATACTTGGTAAGTCTGTCAACTACCACCATGATGACACTCTTTCCCTCAGACTTGGGTAGACCTGTGATAAAATCCATTGAAACCTCCTCCCAATGTTGGCTTGGAATGGATAAAGGTTGTAATAGACCTGTGGTCTTAATTGTTTCAACTTTATTTTCTTAGCAAACCACACATTCCGCCACAAATTCTTGAATATCTAATTTAAGGCCAACCCAAAAAAATTCCTTCTTAACCCTGTGGTATGTTTTTAAAAATCTTCAGTGCCCTCCTAAGGGATAAGTGTGCAATTCCATAAGAATCTTTTGTTTGAATTGGAATTCTTACAGAGGTATAAGTGATCTTTGTACCATAACAAATCATTTTTCTAGCTAAATGTATTGGATGTACTGGAATCATGTTGTAACTTTCGAATAAGGGCCCCCACTTCTTCGTCATTCTTCCATTCCTCTTTTGCTTCGTTTATCCAATCTGGTTAGATAATAGAAATGGCACACAACAATGCTTCCACATCCTCATCCTTTCTTGAGAGTGCATATGCCACAACATTTTTCTTCCCTTTTTTGTAGATGATTTCAAAGTCATAACCTAACATCTTTGTGACCCATTTTTGTTGCTCTCCAGAGGATAATATTTGTTCTAAAAAGTATTTAAGGCTATCATGATCCATTTTTACCTTGAAGTGTCTTCCCATTAGGTAGGGTCATCATTTATTAAGTGCATGTAGTATTTCCAACATTTCCTTCTCATAAATAGCTTTGTGTAAATACTTTCCCTTGATTGGATTAATTTCAAAAGCAATGGGTCTTTCATCTTGTATTAAAACAATACCAATTCCATTTCCTGAAGCATCGCATTCCATAATAAAGGTTTTTGTGAAGTCTGGTGTAGCTAAGACCAGTGCTTGGCACATTGCCTCTTTAAGATGTTCGAAAGCCTTTGTTGCTTCTGGAATCCATGAAAATGCATCTTTCTTCAATAATTTTGTTAGAGTTGCTACTATTCTCCCATAATTCTTAACAAACTTGTGATAATACCATGTTAACCCGAGAAATCCTCACAGATGTTTTATGGATGTGAGGATTTTCCATTCCTTAATGGCTTTAATTTTGCTAGGGTCTACCTTAACACCTTCATGAGATACAATATGA
>APFE030636408.1:3044-17244 GCA_000404065.3 Pinus taeda
TCTGATATACAGATAGAAGGTTGCAGGATAAGGTTGGAACACATAATACATCATTAAACTGACCATTGTCTAGATGAACAGTTCCAGTCCCTACAACATTAAGAGATCTATCATCACCAACATATATATTTTTGGTGTTACAATCATTTAAGTAAGAAAACATGGCTTTGTTTTTGGCCATGTGATAAGAGGCTCCAGAATCAATGAGCCACTCATGAAATGAGAGGAAGAAGATACATTTAGTGCATAGCCAGACCGATATGCTTGACAACCACATGCAGAAAGTGCCATTCATGAAGATGAATTTGAAGAGTGCTCCAAATGGATGTTATGCTTCTTCATTGCTGCTTCCAAGGCTTCCATCTTCTTAAAGCATTTAGATTCTAAGTGGCCATCTCGATTACAAAATTGGCAATGTCTATCAGTCTTCTTCCCTTTGTTTTTAGTTGCCTTATCATTCTGGTGAAATGATTTTTCATTTTGAGGCTGAAATTGCTTAGGACCCTTGTTTGGTTCAGGACCATTCTTTTTAGGATATGACTTCTTAGGATTCTTTGAGTTTGGTTGCTGCTGGGTGATTAACGCTTTCTTAGAAGAGTTTCCAAGATTAAGAAGACCAAGGTGTAAGAGTTTTTCTTGTTCTCTTATTAAAGAATCACAAAAAGAATCAAAGGACGGCGGCTTGTAGTTGTGTCCTTGAGAAATGAAGGCTTCTCTTGTAGAATGGGAGGTGGAGACAAACATAGAGTAGGTTGCTCCCATCTTAGTAAGAATGCAATAGATAAGGGCATTATCTTATTTCTTAACCTTAACACCTTCCAAGAGAAGTCTAAGGGTCTTGAACTTGGACAAAACATCTTCAATGCAAGAAAAATTATTGGGTCCAATGTAAGAAACTCATTTTCAAGTTGATGGGCTCTAAGTTAATTTTTTATTCCAAAAACTTTAGTAATCTGCTTCATCGCTTCATCAGGAGTATCAAGTTCTACAATATGGAATCTAAGATTGGGAGAGATAGACATCTCTATCAACCCACGTGCTTGATCCTGCTTATTTTCCCATTTAGCTGCCTTCTCTTCATCTTTAGGCTTGGTTTCTTGGCCTAAGGCTATTCGGTAAAGACCTTTACTTCTAAGTAAATCCACAATGTAGGACCACCGTTGGAAGTAGTTGGTGTTGTCAAGAATAACATGGCATAGACTTTCCATTTTAATAGAAACTGAAGCTATATATGTTGAAACTAAGTGTGTCAATGGAAAGATCTCGAAAAATTAGGCTGGTTAAAAAAAACGGCTCTTATAACGGCTTCCAGATGAAGACGTTATGGCTTTTTGAAGAAAATTTGATGAAGGCACCGACGAAGTGCGAGAATGTGCGGAAATGAAAAAAAAATGCCTCTTTTCCAACAAAAAAGAGATTTGAACCCAAGACCTCTACTCTCATAAATTAGCTTTGAACCAAGTGAGCTAAACAAAAAGTTTGAGAGAGAGAGAGAGAGGGGGGGGGGCTTTGTTTTCTTTTGGTCACTGATGCTTTGAATTGTGTGCTTACTTGGGAAAGATCTTTTTCTCCCTACAAAAAAAAAACACAAAACCCAACACGGACATACAAAAAAAACAAGCCTTACGACTTAAAGTTAGCTTTACCCGAAAACTAAATATTTTCCTCAATGTTTCTGATTTTCCGAGATCACAGTAAGGCGCAGCGGAAAAGAGCATACGCATGAGAAAAATCCTTCCTTTCTATTTTTGATTTGCCCAAATCACACAGATTCGCAGAGCAAAGAGAATACACAGAAATGAAAGGTATAGATCCGGTAATAAAAAAGAGCTAAATAAACCGAAACCGAAATAAACAGAGAGAAAATCACTGTAAACTGCAAATAAACACTGTATACGTCCATATCTTAAAAATGACGTAGCTAGGGCTACTGGAAACCTTTTCGCGTGAAACGAAAGGGGTTCGTCACTGGAACAAATGCTCCTAAAATAACAGAGCAGTCCTCTCGGCCTGAAAGCAGTCAAAAACAACAGATCTAGGAGATGGCAATCGGATGTAGTTGTACCGGCTTCAGATTTGGATTACCAACAGACGCGGCCCTCAAATAGCTCTAATACCATGTAGGAATTTATAGGGTGAGTTCCTTAGACAGAACACCAAAGGACACCACTCACAAACAGATCATAGATCAATACACCAATATTTTGACGTGGTTAAAACCCTCAAAGAGGGAAACAATCCACAGCCTAAGCCAATGCAGCCACTTTATGCAATTTATTAATAAAAGAATGAAAATTTACATAAGCTTCTCTCATGAATGGTTAACCTACAAATGACCCTCCATGCACTTTGAATAGAAATCATGGACCAATTGGGTGTTAAGCCATGGATCAAGTGTCGGTAATACCGAGGAGAGAATGAACCGTCAGATCACTAAACATCGTGACCGTCAGATTGTAAGTTACAAATGTACATAGTAAAGAAACACACTTTACCTAACTCTATATTAGACCAAGTTATACTTAACTATTCCTATGTGTCGGAATATTCTAACAGGGATGGCCCTCCTCTTTAATAGGGATCGCAGTGTTGTTAGGTCATTTATCTCTTGTATTCATTAAAGTGTGGATTTCGTATTATTGTTATACGTGTTCTCTATGGATAGATACACTTATGCTTCCAGATTTATTGTCTGTTGCTACACAAACTAGTTAAATACATGTTATTTAATTCATGTTATATCCTTAGCTGACAGTGTATGGAACACCTATCTTTATTATGAAATTTTTATGGAGTGTGGATTGTTTCCCTAAAAAGTGTGTTTTATTTCCGTAGTGTTCTTTTTAATTACTGAAAGTCTATATTTCCATTTTGGAGGAGTATTTTAATTTTTGCAAGTGTGTTCAATGACATATTTTCTTCTCTAATTTACCTAGCTATTACATGTATTAGCAGAGATAGTGTATACATATTTGAAAGAAAAAGAAATACCATGGTTGATAATTAATGATTGTGGAATTGATATAATTGACCAAGCACCACAGACAACACCAATATTGAAGCCTCATTACAGAATGAGTTTATCGAAATTAATGGAGCTAAATATGTAGTTGTAGGAATTAGTAGATAAATGTGCTTCATGCATAGTTTGTTACAATAGGGTGCACCATTCCTTCCTTTTCAAGGAAAAGAAAAAAACTTTAATGTTGTGTATTGATTATTGTTATTGATATACATGAATATTAAAATCCATACCTCAGATAGATGATATGTTTGATGAATTCAACGGAGTGACTATGTTTTCTAAAATAGATCTTATATCTAGCTACTAGTAATTGAGAATTATAGAGGAACGCATGCCAAATGAACCCTTTCAAACTTGGTATGGACACTACAGATTTAAGGTATTACCTTTTAAGCTTATGAATGCAATTTCTAACTTCATCTCTTTGATGAACATTGTGTTAAACAATTTCTTAGACAACTGCATTTAATTTTGTAGATGTTATTTTATATATTCCAAGGCTCTTGAAGAACATTAGAGGCACCTAGAAGGAGTGATATATACACTACGAGAACACAAACTATATGATAAATTCAGAAAGTGTAAATTTTATCGAGACAAGATATAATATCTTGGGCATGTAATCTCATATAGGGAAGAAACATTTGTTGGAATATAATCCTAACAGCTACATTTTTTTTTATCCTAAGTATCCTTGACTTAGCCACATGCGCTAAAAATCATGTTCACACTTGGTTTTTGGTAAACTAGCTCGGTGGACCAACTTTCCCTTGTTTTTTTCCTTTAAAGGCTTAATATTATGGAAATATTGGTCCAACCACTTTCCTAAACCATTTATACATCTAAGCTCATTTTCACACCTAACCACACCTCATCCACTTGAGTTATTTGAGGATTGGCACCCCACATGAAGATTCCCCCTTAAATCAAGGGATTTGGTCCCCGAGACCATTTTAGCATGTTTTAAAGGTGTCTTCGTTGGGAAATGCACCCCTCCTCATGCTTTCCTCATGGCTGATAGTTGGCATAGCTTGTCGTGTGTCATGGTTGCTATTTTAGGCCTCAATTTAGCTTTTCTTAGCCTTTTCTAGTTTTTTACTAGTTTTTTCCTAGTTTTTAGATTCGATAATTTCTATATAACCACCTCCCTTTGGGATTAGAGATTTGGTTGCTCATTTATTACTATTGTTTCTCAATTTAATACATTGATTTTATGCAGAAAATTATTTTTCTCCTCTCTTGAATATCCACAAATTACTTGTGTTTAATTTAAAAAGAATTCTAGATCTATCGAAGTTTCTGCAGGAATTCTACATGGTAACAAAGCTAGTTCAAATATAGTGGATTATACATGGTTTTATTTGTAGGTATATATCATCAGGAGGTACAAAAAGCAGCAATGTATCATCTTCCTCAGCCCACAAAACTCATTCTAAATCCTTTCAATTACTTCGAATGGAAGACCGAGATCACTTTGCTCCTCCGAAGCAAAGGGCTTTACAGGGTAACAATGGGAACAGAGACTAAACCGACTTCTGCAGTGGAGAAGATAAATTATTTAAGAAAATTATATGAAGGAATTGGGATGATATGCCTATCAATTTCTAGAGAACTCCTCTTTCATGTTAGCGGAGCCACTACTCCCGATGCGGTCTGGACCACATCAAAAGGACTATTCGGTAAGCAGGATGAAATGAGAGTGCATCAACTAAAGAATGAAATCGTATCCCTCAGTCCAACTCATTTCAGCAACCTGAAAAAATAATTCAACAATTTTAAATCCCTCCTCATTGAACTTGATGCACGTGGAGTCAAGAAAGATGAAGATCAAATCATCCTTTTGATTCTCTCAAAATTAGGTCTTGAATATTCTGTATTGGTATCGTCTTTTCAAGCATCTGAATTGACTTAGGAAAAATGGAAAATTCCTCCATTGAATGACTTAATTACATAATTGAATCAAGAGCAAGCTAAGTTATTCCAAATGGGTGCCATCAAGTGTTCAAAGAACCAAGCACTTGCAGCTACTGATGCTCCAAAGAGTAGTGGAAGAGACAAGCAAAAAGGGAAGGGTAAATTTAATGAATCGAAGAAGGAGAGACCTATACAATATTCAGAGAGCTCTTCTTTTCCTAAGTGTAAGAAGAAGAAGGAAATAAAACTTTTTAGCTATTTTTCCAAAGGTTTTCATCTCGAAGAAAATTGCATGAGGAAAACAATCGATGAGATGGCTAAGTAATTGTAGCAGCACAATCTCACCATGCCTGAGAATGCAAAGAATAAGGATGCTAACAGAATGGGAGATGAGAGAGGGAGAGCACGAGATGGTCATGCTTTAGTGGATATCACATCCACTCCATCAGCTAGGATCCTTGATTCAGGCCCATCGAACTATATGGCTGCATCAAAAGATGAATTTTCCTCCATCAAAGGAAGCACCAGATCCCCAATTTACTGGGGAGATGCCACACCCGCAAAGGTGTGCAGAGAAGGAATTGTAAACCTTGAAGGGGGCTGCTTCAAAAATGTGCTTCATGTTCCTACGCTATGCATAAATATTCTCTCAATATATCAGACCACTCATTCTGGCTCTAGAACGAAGGTGGAGTTCACTCTGAACTCCGCAGTGATTAGCAACATTTCCACAAGCTCACAACTTGCACATGGAATTGTAGATCACGGTTCTCGTTTGTATTTCTTCTCCCACTTTGTTCCTAAATATATTAGCACTGTATTTATGTCAAAATCTAATGATATCAGTAGTTTATGGCATGAAATATTTGGCCATCTAAACTATAAGTACTTGCATCAACTTACCAAGGAAAACATGGCAGAAGGATTGTCCGCTATTAAATTCACAAGCGGTGTATGTCAAGGATGCATTCTTGACAAGCATATGAAGCAAATTTTTGACAAAGGGAAGACACAAAGAGCTTCTTCACCTCTTAGGTTGATTCAGAGTGACATCACGGGCCCATTCCTGCAACCTTCAATCAGTAAGCCTCGATATGTAGTCACCTTCATAGATGATTTCTCTCACTTTACTTGGGTATTTTTTCTGAAATTAAAATCGGAATTAATTGAATTCCTTATATAATTTAAAGCACTTGCTGAGAATGATTCTGGGTGTATGATTAAGATACTCCATACTGATAATGGGGGGAGTATGTCAAAAAATATGTGCAACAACTTTGTATTGATGCAGGTATACAACTACAACACACAGTGCCATATACACCACAACATAATGGTGCCATGGAGAGGAAAAACTGGTCATTAAAAGAGATGGCCAATTGTATGCTACATTCCAAATCATTAGCTCCTAAGATATGGGTTGAAGATATTAATTATCTAGCATACATTTAGAACTGAATTCCAAACAAGGCACTCAAAGGCACCACTCTATTTTAATGTTGGACCAATAAGAAAATGAAAGTGTCGCACTTTCACATTTTTGGTTCACGAGCATGGGCTCACATTCCGACAGATAAGAGGAAGGATTTGGAGCCTCAAAGCGTTGAATGTATCTTTTTTGGATCTCTTGACAGTTTCAAAGGATATATATTTTTGTACTCTCACACTAAAAATTTCCTTGTAGCTTGAAGCGTGCAGTTTGAAGAAGAATCATTGCATGATTTTTCAATAGACCCTACCGAGGAACTACTTGTTGCTAATGACGAGGAGGAGTCTGAAACATCTTCGAGCACTTTAGAGTAGCCTTCAGAGAATCATATTAGGTTTGATTCAAAGGATGAGGAGTACGTCATGGCCACTCCAACTCAGCTACCAGCTTGGGTAGAGAAAACCCTGCAAGATGTGGGTGAACTAGTTTGTGATCCTGCGGATGTGAGAAGGAATAGATCACAGTGTTTTGGTGCTCCTCAAGATTTTTCTACCACCGAACCATTAATTAACATAAATTTATATATGAAACTTGGTTCAGATCCACAGTCACACTCTGAGGCTGCTAGAAACCCTCTTTGGGAGGCTGCCATGGATGAAGAGTACTCTGCTCTCATGGAAAACAACACATGGGACTTGGTTCCACCTCTGAAAGGAAGAAAGCTTGTTCGATGCCAATGGATATTTCAAACAAATATCGCTACAGATGGTGAGACCAGTGAGTACAAATCTCAACTTGTTGCAAAAGTATACTCACAGGTACATGGCATAGACTACACAAAAACATTTACACATGTTGCCAAAATGGACTCCATTTGACTAGTTTTAGCGATTGCTGCTGCTCGTAGATGAGAAGTTCAGCACATGGACGTGAAGAGTGCATTTCTTCATGGAGATTTCAAGGAGGAGATATATATGGAGTAGCCATAGGGATACATTCAGAACTCTTCCCTCATTTGCAGACTCAACAAATCTTTGTATGGCCTAAAACAGGCTTCTAGAGCCTAGTATGCAAAGATGGATTCTTTCCTGCTTTCCATTGGATTCATTTGATGCAAATCTGATCCGAATTTTTATTTGATGCAACATGATGATTTCATTTTTCTAATAGTACTTTATGTATGTGATTTACTGATGACAGGGAACCTTACCTCAACTACTGATTCAGAAAAATCAGCATTGCACAATCAATTTTCCATGACAGATTTGGGACTGTTGCTCTAATTTCTTGGTCTTGAAGTTTCTCAGTCTACTTCAAGGATCAAGATGGAACATTATAAGTATGCATGAGAACTACTTTTAAACTTTCAGATGATAGAGTGCAGGCCAGCAACATCTACCTTTCTTTCAGGGATCAAATTTGAGGATGTGGGTACTATACCTTTAGTGGATAGTATACTATATCGACAATTGGTTGGGAGTTTGTTGTATCTTAATCACACCCAGCCTGATATATATTTTGTAGTAGGATTTTGTTCCAGATATATGTAGGAGCCCCATGAGATTCACTAGAAAGTTGAAAAGAGAAACCTTAGATATGTGAAAGGTACTTCTAGTTTTGGTATCTTTTATGCTATAGATTGCCTGCTTTCACTTATTAGGTACACACATTCTGATTGGGTTGGTGATGGTACAGATCGCAATTCCCCCTATAGTTATGTTTTCAGCTTTGGTTCAGGGCATTTTTGTTGGTCCAACAAGAAGCAATCCATGATTGCTTTATCTACAGCTGAGGCAGAGTATAAAGGTGCAGTGAATGTAGCTACATAGGTTGTTTGGTTGTATGGGCTTCTCTCTGAGTTTGGTATTAGTATCCACTTCTAACTGTCATATTTTGTGACAATCATGGGTCCATTCAGATATTGATTGATCCAGTTCAGAGGCAAAGGACCAAGCACATTGATATTCACATGCATTACATCCCTGAGTTGATCCATGACCGAGTCATATCATTGGAGTACTACCCAACTAAGTAGCAGGTTGCAGACATCTTCACCAAATCTTTCACTATAAAGAAATTTTCAGAACTAAGAGCTATGCTTGGAATGGTGGAGATATCTCAGTAGGCTCTTCTAGCCACTTAGTCCTTTTTTCCTCTTTTTTTCTTTGGGGGGGATGGGGGGGGGTTCCCACGAGGTTTTCCCTCTTCCTTCATTTTTATGATGATCTTTTATTTATTGTACCTAAGTACCTAACATGGCATCTTGGCCAGGAATCAGTTTAGATAAGTGATCTAGGGTGAAGGGGGCAGGGGGGGAGGATGGGGGGGAGGGTGTTGGAATATAATCCCAACATCCACATTTATTTTTTAGCCTAAGTATCCTTGACTTAGCCACTTGCACTAAAAGTCACGTTCACACTTGGTTTTTGGTAAACTAGCTCGATGGACCAATGTTCTCTTGTTTTTTTCCTTTAAAGGCCTAATATTATGGAAATATTGGTCCAACCACTTTCCTAAACCATTTAGACATCTAAGTGCATTTTCACACCTAACCACACCTCATCCACTTGATTTATTTGAGGATTGGTGCCCCACATGAAGATTCTGCCTTAAATTAAGGGATTTGGTCCCTTGGACCATTTTAGCATGTTTTAAAGTTTCATTCCTTGGGAAATGTACCCCTCCTAATGCTTTCCTTGTGGCTGATAGTTGGCATAGGTTGTCTTGGGTCATTGTTGATATTTTAGGCCTCCCTTTAGCTTTTCTTAGCCTTTTCTAGTTTTTTACTAGTTTTTTCCTAGTTTTGTAGATTCAGCAATTTATATATAACCACCTCCTTTTGGGATTAGAGGTTTGGTTGCTTATGTATTACTATTGTTCATTAATTTAATATATTGATTTTATGGACCAAATTCCCTCTCATCTCTTGAATATCAACAAATTACTTGTGTTTAATTTAACTAGAATTCTAGATCTATCGGAGTTTCTGCAGGAATTCTACAACCTCCACCTCAAATATGTAGAAATAAATGTTTATTTTGATGGATACAAAGCTAAATTTAGCACTCCATAACATCCATGGAATAAAAAGAAAATAGAAAGTCTTAACCAAGTCCTTGAATACATGTGACACATATATGTAATGAAACAACCCACAAAATGTGAGGACTATCTACATTTGGTAGAGTTCGCCTATAACAATAGTTATTAGGCATTAGTAAATATTAACCCCTTCAAGGCTTTCCATTGAAGGAAGTGCCATGTTCCATTATGTTGGATTCGATCTAAGGATAGACTTATGTTAGGTCCATATATGTTACAAGAAATGGAATATATAGTAAAAAGGATCAAACAAAACTTGAATGTAGCACATGACAGAAAAAGGAGTTCTCCTAATTTAAAATGGATGCATATAGATTTTCAAGTTGGTGAACATTTTTATATTAAAGTACAACACAAAAGGATTTCCCTGAAATTGGGGGGTTTTCTAAACTAGTCGCTCAGTTTTGTGGGTTGTTTGAGATAGTATCCAAGTTAGGGCCATTGTAAATTTCATAATGTGTTTCATCTGTCTCTTTCAAATAAATATATAGATGCTCCTATTGATATAATTGATTGGAATGTTGTATAGGTTGAAACGAAAGGATATTCCTAGGTCGAGCCTCTAGAAATTTTAGATAAGAGGGGGATGAAACTGTAGAATCGAGCCATTGCCTAGGCTAAAGTGTAATGGAAGAATTTTGGGCCTCATTAGGCCACTTAGGAAAGGTAATATATGATGAAGGAATCATTTCCTTTGTCGTTCCCATAGTGAAAAAGGCTTGAAAACATTGAGGACAATGTTACTTTTTAATGGTAGTGGACATGTAATACCCTTGTAAATTAACTTTATGAACATTACATCAAAAATATGGTTCAAAGTATAATAAGGATAAGTGACATGAGATGTTGATGTAAATATTTATTTTTATAAAATTTGGAGAATTAATTTTGGTAGGTTAATATTCTTCAAAATATGTTAAATACTATCATGTGAGATTAAGTCCTAACCATTAGGAAACATTTGAAGGTAGTTATGCCCAAAGGTGGAAGGAAAAAATAAGGAGAAAAATCCTCCTTTTGCAATTATTGAGAAATATAATTGGAAGAGGCAGACCACCTATAACATTTCTTTCATGATTTGAGATAAATTTAATAAGGCGGAACCTTATATACAATAAATTTGAAGATAAATATAGTGGCTCTAGTAATGAAGGATAGTGGGAGAAAAAGATTGGTTTTCAACATAGAGATTTGGAAGGAAACTGCTAAAGATTGTAGGAGGTCAAATTAAGAAGGATTTGTGTGTTTTTTCGAGACAAAGAGGAGTGGAGCTCAAGGGAACTATTAGAAAAGTTTGTTTGAGGTTGGGAGGTAAGTGGAAGCCTTTAACCTATTACACAAAATAGTTTATATAAGTCTATTAATGGCTTAATTTGTTAGTAAGACTCATTTTATTAATAAGACTATTTATTAAAGGATAGAAAATATGATTGGTGTTATATGACCTCCTATAATAGTAGACGGTTGAATGAAAATTTATTTTCAACTAACCAATGGGTGTGGAATCATATGTATAAGTATTCAGAAATGTTGTGTGAATTGTTTTTGTTTGTTACAAGAAAAGAAAGATGCTCACGTGTAAGGTAAAATCATTTCTTATTTCACGAAGTAACAACAAATTACCTAAAAAAATCTTTGAATTATTTGAGTGGAAACACCATGATTATGGTGAATATAAGGTAAAACAAATTGTTAAGTTACTTACCTAAACAAATTTAGTTCCAATTAGTAAAGACGTTGTTTATACATAGATACAATTTGAATACAAAAGTTACTGAAACTAGAATGTGTGCTTGAAAAGAAGTAAATTATATTTTCTTGAAATGCATAGATATTTATACATTATAGCAATAAGGAAATAAATCATGTGGTTATGCCCTGGTTAGTTATATAGGCCCATGAATATTAGTAATAGTTCTTAGGTCCAAGCATATTAGGCCTAGAAAAATTAAGAAATCAGGTTGAGAAGACGTGAAATGGGCCACTATTACAGGGTTCCACTAGATTTGTAGCCTAGTTGACATCTTTAAAATCAAATTATAATATTTGCATTTCAGGAAAGAACTGATATAATAGGTCTAGGTATCTTTTTAAAAACCAACAATATAAATATATACATTAGATAAAATCTTGAGTATAACCGCTAAGGTAAAATACATTGTTAAATTCTTAGAATCTACCAGATAAATTGAAAAAGGAAAATAATAGTGTTCTAGCATATAATACAAGAGAAAAGGATCATGGAAAGAGAATTTGACATATAGGGATTCACATTAATTACTTTAAAAGAACATACATGTTCACATCAATGTAACCAATATATAATAGTTGATGTAAAAGGAGTATGAGACAAGAATTATACGTATACATGTGTATATTATTCTAAATATGTAGAAAGAAAAAACTTATGTCACAATTGTATTAGTAGGGGGAGTACTAAGAGACAATTTAAGACATGGAAATAGACCCTTGGGAAAGGAGAAAATGTCATATAAAACTAAGAACAAAATATTCACAAAATGAATTAAGCACCCAAGGTTTAAATAAATTTTACATGTAGATAATAAAAGAGATTCTTCATAGCTCATGTGAGAAAAAGGAGTACGTAGTCCTCGAACAATAAGCCTCGTGAATAAGAATAAAATCCCTAGAAGATAAACAATGCTTTTGTTAGGGTTTTAGTACTGAGTTGAGTTTGTCATAGAAGTTTTGAGTTGTGACTTCCAAACCCTTAGTGCAAAGCTTGGATACCTGTGGAATGAAATGGGCATTAGTTATAGTATAATTTTGAGGAGAATTCTAGAACAAAATTTATCTCTGATTCACAACCTAAAAGGGAGCAATATTTGAATAATAAGATTTCCAACAAATCAAACCAATGCAACTCCATAAGCATGTTTATAGTTGTATTTACACTTGGATGGATTACCCAAGTGGAATCAACATGAATCTGGTGGTATTTGCTTCGGAAAATGAAGTAAAACCTCCCTTAGATGTAGAGCTCAACATAACACAAATGTAGCATTATGATGAGACAATGATCATGGACTTTTGTAGGGTATTTTTTCTTATGTTTATGAATATAAGTGTTCTGCTAGTGATAGGTATCACGTTGAGATGTAAGGAGTTATGAAAATTTTTAATAATGTATGTGGTAAATATATATCAAGGTCATGAGGTAATCTCTCTCTCTCTCTCTCTCTCTGCTAGTGATAGGTATCACGTTGAGATGTAAGGAGTTATGAAAATTTTTAATAATGTATGTGGTAAACATATAATCTCTCTCTCTCTCTCTCTCTCTCTCTCTCTCTCTCTCTCTCAGGTCATTTCTCACTAGAACCTAGCATTGATCCCAAAAATTTAGAAAATATACCAAGAGTAGATAAAGTATGCAAAGAACATTTTGTAATGAACTCAGTGGAGCTAAATAGATATCATAATTTTTTCTTAGTTACAGTAAGTAACAATTTTTTTTCTATCCCAAGAGGTGACCTTATACAAAAATAGATTATGTAGTTGTGAAGGGTATTTAACTTATAAAAAAAGGCACTATTTCAAACTTATAGGACATTTACATACATTTTTCAGTGTCACGTGGGAGAGATTTTACATATGTATTTGAGTTTTAGTACAATATACAACCCACTGATAGACAAGAAAAAAAAAAGGCATAGTGAATTTCTTGAGGACATATTACACATATATGTAATGAACCATTCCACCAAGAGAGAATATTATCTACATTTACTAGATTTTTTCTATCATAATAGTTATTAGGCATCACTTATGATGAGTACCTTCAAGGTTTCATATGGAAGGAAGTTTTATCTTAATTTAAGTAGAAGTAGACTTGAAGATAGACTTATGTTAGGGCTATATTTTCTATAGGAGATGGACAATATGGTGAAAAATAAAATATAATTCAAAGGCATTGCACGACAAACAACAAGGCTGGATACATTTAAAAGTTACACATAATGAACTTGTTGTAGCTCTGACCCAGAAATATTATAGATCTAAAAAATATACCCAATAATAACAAGATCAAAATAGATAGAAATGCTTCTTTATTATCAAACCCTTAAGGTAGGGCAACACCATACATTCACTCCTTATGGAAGGAGAATACTCCACAAGCCATATGCTTGTTCATACAATATTACTTCTCTTCATATCTCTCCATGTGGAGTCTCTAGCCTCTATATAGGCTCATACATACAATACCATGCATCATTACCATGGTTTACTCATACCATCAACTAATACCATGGGCCCATTACATTATTATTAACTACTTGTGGTCCCTTACATGACATGGGTTAACCACCTTATTTATTACTATGGCCCATCCCATTATTACATTATTACCTTGGGTACCCTCCCTCGGTACCCCATATTACCCCCCCTAGGTACATAACATTCCACCCCCCTTAGCATGTTTCGTCCCCGAAATATTATAGCTCTGATACCACTTGTTGTAGATCTAATCCAGAAATATAGCTCTGATACCACTTGTTGTAGATCTAATCCAGAAATATAGCTCTGATACCACTTGTTGTACATCTAACCCAAGAATATTATAGATCTGATATGAAAATATAAGATTATGCAAATAAACCCAAGAAATAAGATAGAATGATTCTTTATTGATATCAAACCCTTAAGGTAGGGCAACACCATACATTCACTCCTTAAGGAAGGAGAATACTCCACAAGCCATATGCCTGTTC
>APFE030636408.1:17264-35969 GCA_000404065.3 Pinus taeda
TTCTGCTTCAGCCTCCTTGGACTCTATCTGTTTATGGATGGAAATATCCTGTAATGTAATTTTCTTCTTTTTATACCATAGCTTCAGGAATTTCTTCTGCACATTAATATTGATAGTACCCACGGATTCCATCTAAGGATATCCCAAAACCACATCCATATTATCCATCTATGAAGCATAAAAATCACCATGCAACACATACTTATCCATAGAAATCTTCAAATCCTTGTACACTTGAACATCATTATCATCCACTCGTGTGTTTTCAATTTGTTTTGCTGAAATTTGCAATTTTTTTGCCAAGCTAACATTTATGAGATTTTTCTTACAACTCGGATTTATAGAAACAATGATATTCTCTTTATGAATCAATCCATGAACCTCTAATAAGGATATACCCGTAGGAATTAGCCCCTTATGTGTTTCATTCTCCTTTTTCATAGCCCGAGACCATTTGTCTAAAAGGAATAGTTCAAATTCTACATCTGAAAGTTTGGTCAACTGCTTGTGGTCCAGTGAATCCCACCATTTTGTAGCCTCATCTTTTAAATTAAACCACACTATATGCCTCTAACGTGTCCCAAATATACGCTTGTTTTCCTTTATGAGTTCTTCAATAGTCATACCATTATCATTCCCTGTAAAAAATGTCTTGCTAGAAGTCCTGAATGGTTTGGAAAAAATTCACTTACTTGGCGAAAATTTGAAAATGTCACAGTTTCGTCAATATTTCTCAGAATCTTTATTATAAACTGTTTTTGGAAATGGAACAACCATTATGCATCTGCCCATATGATAGAAATCCTGATTCAGATATTACAATTTCAGATCTGCGCTGCTCCCCTCCCGCCGTCACCCAAAATTTCTAAAAAAAGAGCTGATTTTAAATTAGCAATATCTCCCTCATCCGGACTCCGATTCAACTGATTTTTTTTTTGAATTTGGGTATTTTTCCACAAAGAATCTAGATCTACAATTATATTTTCTATAACTTACACCAGAACGTCTAGATCTGCGCCGCAAACTCGCTACCCTGAAAATTATCTGCAACCCCACTGATTTTTAAATCAGTGATATCTCCTTCATCTGGACTCCGATTTGACCAATTTTTTTTTTGAAATCGGCTATTTTTTCACAAAGAATACATATCTGTAATCAGATTTTGCAGATCTTTAACCAAAACGTACATATCTGATCTGCAAACTCGCCGCCCTTGAAATCCTGCAAAAAGTATAAAAAAAAAATCTCCACTTTTGTGCCCAAGAAAGTGCTCTGATACCACTTGTTGTAGCTCTGACCCAGAAATATTATAGATCTAAAAAATATACCCAATAATAACAAGATCAAAATAGATAGAAATGCTTCTTTATTATCAAACCCTTAAGGTAGGGCAACACCATACATTCACTCCTTAAGGAAGGAGAACACTCCACAAGCCATATGCTTGTTCATACAAGAATACTTCTCTTCATGTCCTCATGTGGATCTCTAGCCTCTATATAGGCCTCATACATACAATACCATGCATCATTACCATGGTTTCCTCATACCATCAACTAATACCATGGGCCCCTTACATTATTATTAACTACTTGTGGTCCCTTTACATGACATGGGTTAACCACCTTATTTATTACTATGGCCCATCCCATTATTACATTATTACCTTGGGTACCTCCCTCGGTACCCCATATTACCCCCCCTAGGTATATAACAGAACTTCAAGTGGATAAACATCATTATATTAATGTATGACGTAGAAAGGTTCCCTAAAGTTAGGGAGTTATTATAAACTTAATGCTAATTTTTTGGATTGTTTGAGATAATATTAATCTAACATCTCCCTCCATTGAGGTACTAAAATTGCCCCAAACATGGATTTTTTTCACAATGATTTTTTCTTATACAAAACATCCCCAATTTTCAAAATCATCTATCATTAAGGTTTGGAACATATACATTACTAGTGTAATAACATTAACATACAATAACTCCATTTTGGAACTATGGAAACTCCTTTACACTAGTATCAAAACATTCCATAGTCTACGAATTGTTGTTTTGTTTGATTTTATAATACACTTTTGATACATTACACCTTAAATTTTCATTCCTTGTATATGACATATAAAAAATATTCTTTAATATTGTTCTTATGTTTCCACCAACGTTATTCCTATATTCACATGAGTACTCAAATGTATATAAGAGTACTCATATGAATATAGGAATAACTATGATGCTTAGGACACATATCGATATGAGTATGACCCTTACTTATTTTGAACCTCATAGCATATAAGATATACCTATTTTGAACCACCTAACACTTGACCTTTTGGTCATTGCAATAAAACATGCAAACACACACACACACACACACACATATATATATTATTCACATTACGGTGCTCACTTATCCCTTAAATAGGTATTGCCAAAAACATAAGTTTCCAACGAATAAACTCTTTTGTTCTATAGCCATCAATGCATGTTTTAATATGTTCGTTTGAATTGAATTAGAATGCACTAGCATAGTAGTTAGTTTCCAAATCAATGGGATGACATGAAATAAG
Source organism: Pinus taeda (assembly GCA_000404065.3). Lineage (NCBI taxonomy): Eukaryota > Viridiplantae > Streptophyta > Pinopsida > Pinales > Pinaceae > Pinus > Pinus taeda. The sequence goes on from APFE030636408.1 coordinate 19,841, forward strand.
GAAATCACGTCTTAGACATTTATCTTCCTCATGGAAATGTCACAGGTTGTTGCTTTCAATGATTGAAACTGCACCTTAATATTTAATGATGAATATTTTTTGAGAGTGTTAGAGTAACTACCCTACCTAGTCACACCAACAAAATATCACTATGTGCCAATGCTTCTTGCAAAATAAAGCCCTGGATTTATTTTTTTCAAACACTATAATATTTTCACTTCCATCCTAAGGGAAAATTACTCCAAATTATATCATGGGTTTACCTGGTTAATTTTCCCAAAACTCTTTATGTTATCACTGCAACTCCATTTGGCTCACTATTAAGTACTCTAGTTATAATGTTTTTCTCCATTTATATTTAGTTTTAATCCATTAGGAATTCAAGTGATTATTTTAAGAAATTTCTCACACGTCATGAAAATGGTTGTTTGAGAAATACTATGAATTGTTTTTTGTATAATGGTTTTTCCCTTAGTGTGGTTCTAATGGTACTAGAGCTTAGATTAAACTCTATCTTCTCTAGGTGTTCAATACATTGGGCACTACTTGGGGGCTTTGAATTAGTAATGTAACATATGACAAATATATATCACTTTTAATATATTTTTATTTCAACCACTTAATCATGCACTAAATTAGCATCACATCACAATGTATTAATAGGGAGTAGCATGTGTATAACCACAATCATGTGAGAAGAAATGCTAATGAACATATAACGATGAGATAAACAATGCATTAACCACAAATCTTCAATACATATGACAACAAAACATCAATAAGCACCTCTCACAAGGAAACCAACTTTATGGTTGAAATAAAAAGGGTAAAACTTATCGTTGTTAGATAGTCTTCATCATCATTTATTATATTATCATAAAATTACTTTACATCTAATTCATGGGACACCACTAGTGTACAAGCCACAAATTGCTAATCATGCAAGCCAATACTTGCTCTAGATAATAACCGGTATGAACTTTGCACGTTACCAACTACAACAAGTCACCACTCCCTTGACATTGCAGGCCATGACCTCTCAGAAGCCACTACTCCCAATAAGTGTTCTTAACCCACCACTAGACTACCCATCAACCATAATATGGAAGTCAAAAATCCCAAGTTCTTAGGCCATTATTTAAAGGATGCCACTCCACGTTGAATGCGCAAGTCATGACTTGCACACTGAAAGTCCCAACTCTAATCACATATCATGGGCCTCATTTTAAAAAAATTCATACTTGGACCATTTACTCAAAACAAGAAAAAATAATGCAACTCTTTTTATCAATATTCAAACTAGTCTCATAACATACAATAATCTCATCAACTAAATACAATCACCTATAACACAGTTCTCCTACATAATCTCAACCAACATATTCGTCAAACAAACCCTCGATACATCAACAACATACCATCACACTAGAATCCAGCTATCAACAATATTTTATAACCACACACAAGCTATGGATCTCACACACAACCATAATAGCAAATTAAACCCTCTCTACAAAATCCAAACAATAAATGGAAACATTATATTTATCTAAAAAGCCATGGGATAATCCTCTTAGATAATCACTATCAATATGTCTCTAATGGTAGCATAACAACTTTGAATGCAAGAGCTCAAGCATATATAACAGAGTAGAAGTACAAAATATTGCTACAATAATAAAAATACATCTCTACTCCTCTAACACAAATATATTAGCCATACAACCATTGAGCTACACTAAGATATGTATGTTTACCATCAAACTCGATCTCAACATTATATATCTAATTAACCTCTAATGCAGCCTCTACATTCTATGTCACAACCTTTAGGTCAAAGTCTCACATTTTAGTCACTCATAGTGGCCTTTTCATTCACTTTTCTATTCTTTGATCTCTACCATTTCCTTTTTTTGTTCTCTTTCTATTCCAGTCTCCAATATGTGTACTATGTAACCGCATAATGATACCTTTTCTCATCTATTTAAACTACTTGGACCATTCTGTCTAGTACTGAGGGAATCAATACATTCATAGCCAAATTAAATTTTCTAGTTCTATATTAATTGAATTTGAAGCTTTGTCATACAACCACAAGAAAAGACCATAGTTTCTATCAATGGAAATCACCACAATGCATAAGAAATCCTGAAAACTCTAGCTAAACATAGTAATCTATGTCTCTCCTTTAGGAACTAATTTACTAATGTATGTCTTTCCACATAGTCCTATGTTACCCTAGCTCCTAATACGAGTTGTCCTTCTAGAGCTTGTGTTACCCTATGTTAGGCTCTCTTCAAGCTAAAAAATGTATCTTTAAGTGTCTCCAAGGACTGTGACACTTCCTCAACCATCAAAAAGCCCTAAAAACTATTATCAAGCTCATTTATAACAATAATAACATGATCATAAGGTTATCATCATGCCTAAAACATTTTCATCAGGTTATAAAGATGAAGGGCTAGTTGACCAACCACTTCAACAAGAATTAACATCTTTGAATAAGATAAGGATATCTGTGTCAAATCAATGATAACTCATGCCATACAAATGAAAAACCATGATAACCACCATCATCAAATTGACATCAATCATAAGTTCATTCATGATAAGTCCCTATTGACATAGATGCCAACATTTCAATGTCAACTCTAGGAACTATTATGGCAATCCTTCAATCTAATTTGGATCCTTATAAATTCTATTTTGACACGTGAATTATTCATGTCTTGCCATTTCAATTCCATAAAGGTCTTTCAATCATTAATTTTCTCATTTTTTTCTTTTCTGGGTATACCAATACAATAAAACGATCTCCACTTCATTATTCATAGGTGTACTTTTGAAACCCTAGCATACTGAATAATTTTACTTGATGTCTTTTACAACATTAATATTTTTACTACCCCTCTTCACATTACTTGTAGGTATAACAATTGATTACCGAGTTTGATAAATTTTATTTCAATGGTGTCCTTGTAAGGGTTTCACTCTCGTATGGTTTTTTCGGTGTCGGTATCATATTCTTATTTATATCCCTATTGCTTTTCTGGTTCTTGGTCTTGCAGTAAGATATAGCTTCATATAGTTCCATGATGATTGTTTAAACATTAGTCATTGTTTTATAGTTAACCCTTGTTTAGGTCATAAGTAAATTTTATTCATGTGAAGTATCAAGAAAATTAAAAGGGCATGCACCTCCCTTTTTATATGAATATAGAGAGAATTTTATTAAGCTTCATGGGTACACACATGAGGGGTTCAATTTGACATTAATGTAATTTTGTGTTAAAATAATTTAATTTTTTGAAGGTACGTGAGGGTTTGAGTTTTTATACGAAACATTACCTCTCAGCGTATATTTATATAAGATTTTTGCACAATATGTCATACAATTATTGCTAAGGTATTCTTGATATTGTTAATTTCTCCTCACATGTTTATGATTTTTTGTTCTTTACCATAATAATTAATTTATCATAAGGAACTATTTTCTTGTTACCTATCTAAACAATAAAACACATACCCATATACCAATTTCCTGTGGCATTCATTTAAAAGTTTCTATAATAAAGAATCATTTAGATAGTTCCCCTCTTCTTACATTTTTTCTGTGTTCCTAATTTCTGGAAGAAATGTTTCTTACCACCTTTTTTCCGTTTTCATTACATATAAGATATATTTTTACCTTCTTCTTTCATTATATGTAGATATTCTATTCCAGTTACAAAATCTTGAAAGGAAATTAATATGTTCTTTAAGTATAAGTATTCAATGTTATTTTTGTGCACTATACTAATTACTCCTTGTATATATATATATAATATATTATTATAATATATATATATTATATATTATATATATATATATATATATATATAATATATATATTTATATATATATATATATATATACTATATATAATAGGGATCCAGTCGACCCCTATAATGGCTCGACTTTGTTGGTTCTCTTAGTCATAACCTTCCTTGTTTAGGATTTGTGTGTTAGACTAAAGGATAAGGTTTATGATCACTATTTATCTTTTCGCATACACATTCACATGCTTAATATCTTTGTTTAATATAATTTTATATTGTTTACAACTATTTTCTTGACCTCGAATTTAGAGTATAGCCTTTTGAGCCAAGACATATAATTCCAAGAATCCCTCTTTATAATATATTTAAGCAACCATAGCTATTTTTCTTTAGATGTTTAGTTATTGAGAAGACTCTTTACAAGTTTTCTGGTACCTTTCTAACATAACCTAAAGGAGATCTATGCTAGAACCTATGCTCCCATTTGTAACCTAAAAAATCACCAATAGTTTGTAACAACAAGATTCTTAAGACTTTACATTTAAGTTCATGAAATTTAATCATTTATAGATTTCTTACCTACATATTTCTAATTTTTACTACCATATTAAACCATATACTTATATGAATCCTTCCAGCAATGAGATAAAGGTGTCCATGTCTAACCCAAACTTGACAAAATTTTCTTATCAGTTCCATCGAGCTTTCCTCCAATAGTTAAGAAACAATATATATAATATTGTATAAGATTCACATCTTGAACTATTAGTGAAATCCTGGTAATTTTTTGGGTTCAACCAGTCTTTCTCTACTACTAGTGATTTTTTGAAAAGTAATTGTCTTTTTCTCCCATAGTTAGTTTATTGAATCTAGTATATAGAATTTATCTCCAATAATAAAAAATTAATGTGGTTTGTATATCTATCTAGAGTTTCTATGTTCTCCTTTGCATATTGCCACGACAAAACAATAATAACAGAAGGAGGATTTTTTTCTTTTTCATTTCCATTCCTCTAGGGATAGCTAATTTCAACCATTTTTCCCCAAACATTTATAGGTTAATCTCTAATTTTAGCCTTTAACACATTCCTTAGAGGATTAGCATAACAAAAAAAAGGAATTATTTTTCCATTATTAAAAATGATATTCACATAATCATATTTAAGATATTCGATTTAATATTTCCAACCAATATTTAAAATAAAAGTTATTTCATAAATTATTAAGAGGTGTTGCATCTCCCCTCCCCTTAAAAGGGACACTAACCTCAATGTTTTTCAAGTCTCCATGCTCATTTGAATAACATTGGAAATGTTTTTCTCATCTCATCCTCCATTCCTGAGGTGGCCTTCTAATGCCCAAAGTAATTCCATTGCACTTTTACCTTGGTGATGGCTTGAATTAGAGGTATAATCTCCTTCCAATGAAAATTTTGTATTATTTTGACTTGGAATTTTCCTTCTAGCACAAACTATACAACATGCAAATAGATTATATGTGATAGGTCATGTATATATTTATTTAAGAGAGACATAAAATACATTATGAAATTTAATATGGGATGGTAGTGCTAACTCATAGGCCATAGGCCCTCCCTAACTAATATGTCAAATGGCCAACAAAAGCGAGTCACCAAATTAGAGCAGTTTCCAAAATTCAAGGAGATGTTTCTCGATTTTACTTTAACATAAACATGCTACCCCAATTGAAATTTCTTGTGTCCTTTTTAGATTAGAAATTTTTTTTTTTCTATCTTGAGATATCTATGAATTCTATCTAATCCTTTTTACCATTTCTTCCATTTCCTTGAACTCATATAGACCTTGCATAAGTATGTCCTTTGGTCAACACCAATTTGAAGGGATATGCCATTTTCATCCATACAAAGCTTTAATTTGGATCATTTCACCAATGCTTGATAGTCATTGTTAAAGGTGGAATCCACCAAGAGAAAATAGTTCTCCCAGCTATTGAGATGGTTCATAACATACTTGAATATAATTTCTTCTGGAGCTTGATTTACTCTTTCTATTTTCCCATCAATTCGCAGATGGTACATAGTGATAAAGTGTAACTCTATCTACATTCCAACAAAAATGGATTTCCAAAAATTTGATGTGAATTTTGCAATACTATTAGATATCACTATCTTCGATACTCCATGAAGTCATAATATTTTTCTCATGAAAGACTATGTGATTTTTGTAAAGGGATAAAATGGACAACTTTAGTTAACTTATTTATAACTACCATGATAGAGTCATGTTGTGTTCTTGTTATAGACAATTCAGTTATAAAATCTAACAACATTACTTCCTATTTATACTTTGGTATAGATGTGGGGTTTAAAAATCATACCAAAATTGAGGCTCCTCCTTCACCATTTGATGTCTCTAGCACCTTGCAAAATACTCAACAACATATATTTTCATTCATGCATAGAAAATTTTGTCTTAAGCATAGAAATCATTTTTGATATCTTCGATGCTCTACATATAACCTATTCTGATATTCAATCAATATTAACGTTTTAATTTCATATTCTTTAAGAATATAAAGTTTTTATTTATATACCAATAGTCCACTCTCATTGATTATATAACATCCCCAAGTAACCTCGCATAAAACACGTAGGATTAAAAAAATTTATGCAATTTATCACATTTAAATTTATGAATTACTTATTCCATGTTCCTTTAGTGACCATTAGGTTAAATATTCATGATTACATAATGTAAACTTTAGAAATATAATAGAAGTTTTATAACATAATAATTATTGTTGTAGTTCAGCACCATAAGTTTCTTCATGTAACATTGCATTGTTTCCATGATTCTTTTAAATATTTTAGTTAATCACATACTTGATATTTTAAATGTAAAATCATCCAAGGAATTAGAATAATTAGAATGACACAATTAAGAAATCACAACATTGAACACTGATAATGACAGAAACCCCATATGGGTGAAAACCAACACATGTTTAATGTTATTATTAAACACTCATGAGGGTGTTCACCTCTCACTCAATGACTTGTAAGGGATTAAATCCTTAACCATTGTCATAAAATATTACAAAGGAATATCATCTATGTCGGAAACAATGTTAATACTAAGAGGGAGGGTGAATGAGTATTAAGGTTAATTTAAACTTTTATGCATATTTTTCTTTACTCATTCAAACTTGGCATCCACTGAATGAGAGAAGCTATTAACAAACCATAACAACATCCATATAAATCAACACAAGAATATGCATCATGAGTAACATGGATATAACCACAGAGGTTTTATTATGAAAACCCTTCTAGGAAAAACCAACAAATCTTGTTGTTGTTATTGATGTAAAAATAAGAGAACCTACTCTATTACATCAATATGTTTATGAGACACCACTCACAAGATGCACCAAATCCCTTTGATTTTTTGCTAGCACCCACTAGTAAGAAGCACCAAATCCCTCCTTTTGCGAACACCTAATCAACCTACCTAAAGAACCATCTAAAGCACCAAGTTCATGGATTAATTACAAGAACCAACTTGCAACTCCTTGGATTTATGCAAGCACCAACTTTCATGACACACCAACCCAAAATCCTTCTCAAATACCCACTAGAGATGGAAGCACCAACTTTGTGTATGCAGGTTTCAACCCACAGTTAATTAGGAAATAATTTTCTTTGTAGATGGAATCTACTCTACTTTATATTTGCTATATTCTCTTTAGCAACAATTTGGCCAACGTAACACACTATCCTATACACATTCTGCAGCAACCCATTATTCTATTTCAAACAACATTCACTAATACATAGCCCCGGAAATGATCTATTGTTCTCTAATCACTATAGAAATGAAATATTATCATTCCTCTGCTCTTAGAAGCATACACTCATCTCTCTAACTTATTTTTCCTATCTAGCACTTTCGACCATCCGCACAGTAGCGCAGACTCTCTTAGCCTCTCACACACTAGCATGAGCTCTCTTGAGGTCTCTTTCCTTTCCATAGGTGCTATCAACCTCTTCTCAAAACCAATCAACATTGGATCTCCCTAGTATCAAGCCTTACTCAAAACTTAATTGTGGATGAGCCATGAAATCTCGACCTCCTATATACTTCCTGTGTGGCATTTCCATAACTATTTCTTGCTCTGCACCATTGGTTATTTAGGGATTCTATGACGAAGCACCAACAACTGACCAAGAAAAAACACATCGAAGCTCCATCTATCAAGACTTTTTTCAAAATACAATTACAGATAAGTGATGAAATCCTGACCTTTGATATACTTCCAATGTGGTATCTCCATATGTCTTTCTTTCTCTATGACTTTGGTTCTTTTGGGCTTCCACCACCAAGTGCCCATAGCTGACCAAGCACCAACACATTACAACTCTATATCGAGAGTTTTTCCAAAAATAATTATACCAAACCTATGAAATTTTGACTTCTGATATTGCGACCTACACGATGAAATCATGCTATCATGATAAATCCACATTATGTCTCCTTAGTCGTGACATATGTTAGTAGACATTTCCCCATTCAGCCATTCGATAATGCTAAAATTGGCTGCCACATTTCCTCTATACAATGGCATAATGTTGATGTCATCTACCACCATCATCTCCTAAGGGCCAATCAATGGTTTCCATGTGATTGTCTGAGGTGAGAGAAAGGGGTCCATCAATCCTTAGTTTTACAAACAATTCCTTTGTAAATCCTCCTCCTCACATCCCTTGTCACTTTTTAAATAATTCAATTAACAAGAACTTAATAAATCTTGATGTACTGAGGGGTCCAAAATTTGACCTTCTCTTCTTTGATGCAATCTCTAGTTTCTTTTAATTAAACCTTTGAAGCATGTTATCCTAACCTTCTGATGTCCCTAGGCTCCTACCTACAAAATTCACCCTTCTGATATTTTGGCCTTATGAGATTCTTCCCTTTTGATGTCCTCAACCTTCGACCCTCTAAAATTTATGGTTCCAAAATTCGGCCTACTCCTCTTGTTCCAATATTCGGCCTCCAAAATTCAGCCTACTCCTATGGACTTCAAGACACTCACTTATCTTGTAAATTAATTTTGATATTGATGGTCATTTATGGACTTCCACATATGGTTGGGAAGATCTTTCTAAGAACTAACCAATTTTGCTAGCTCGAAGAGTATCTAAGTTGATATCTTGATGCAGAAGCTCCAAATTTTGGGACTCCTGACATCCATATTTATAGCTTTATGGATTTTCTAATAAGCCTAATTGTATGGTGATTCTCTACAAGAGACTATAGAAACCATAGGACTCCCCTTGAGTTTGAAACATAAATCATGTCAATGTTAGCATATGTTTCCATCACAACTATCCTAGTCGATATCAATTTTTTCTTTCCTAACATCATGCTAGAACATACATACATCTTGATATTCTTGACATCAATGCCAACTCAATTGTTAATTGCTAGGTAATACCAACTGCCCAACATGATCTTGTAGCATGGTCGTTGGCATTATTGTCAACACACTTACTGCCACTAGCTAGAAAAACAATGCCAATTGTCCAAAAAATTAAATACAACATATGTAGCTAGAAGCTATTACAATCATCACGATACAATTTACCCACAAAGCCTTGGACATTCAGTCTTTGTGACCTAGTTCTTCACATCAGCGGACTGTCCTGCATCTAGTATTCATCTAATTTACACAAAACCCTAACTTATCATCTACGATAATGTTAAACATAATCCATCTTTTTCATATGTCATGGCCTTTTCTTGCAACTAGTAATATGTGAAAACTTTCATATCATTATTAGATCAAATAATGATCAAACCAATAAAAAATCTATTACTGATGTTACAACATTTATTCATGAACATAGTCAACATATCGAAAACATTCCCTTTTTAATAATACCAAACATTCATTAATTAAGAGCACGAGATTTCAAAGAATATCTATAGATAATTACCACACAAACCATTATCCCCCTCACTCATAAGTCCACATTATTATCTAAATAAAACCCATTGAAAATCTATTTACTCTTTTAAAGGAAACAAGGACATTAGCTATGGATATTTTCTTTTCTCATGTGAATATATAAATTGTTCACAATTTCCTTTTAAAAGTAAGCTAGCATATTCTTGCATGCAAATGCATAATATTTCCAAAAGGAACCTAACATATTCATGCATGCAAATGCATTATCTTTCCAAAAGGAACCTAACATATTCTTGTATGAAAATGCATAAAATTTTCAAAAGAAAAATAAAATCCAACATGAGCTTGTTTGTAAAATCATAATCTTTCCAAACGAAAGCTAACATAAAATATGCTACTCTCGTTCCTACAAAAGTAGTAACATATTATCTATTCTTCCAAGATACTAAACATATTTTTTTCCAAAACATATTAAAATGATAATTATTCTTTTCCATTCATGCAATATTTCATTACCAAGATTCCTAACAGATTTAATTATTATTTTCTTACATGCCACACACACACACACACACCCACAGATATATATATATATATATATATATATTATATATATATATATATATATATATTATATCTATATATATATATATATATATATATATATATATATAACATTAATTATTCCTTCCATGCATCCAAGGTCTATCACATTTTAATCATTCTTTTATGCACACATCAATTATCTCTCCCTCCGAAAATCTATTAGCAATAAATATATATTCCTTCTAAGAGATATTAACACTTTGGCTACCGTCTTGTGTATTCCACATATATTTCTTTCTCATAACTTAGCCATATAACTATAATTATGTGGATTTAAGCATATATTCTTGTTTTGAAGAAACCAATAAAAATAATTATATATTCTTTTAAAGAAATATGGCTCATTAATTGTTCTATATAGACTTTTTCAAAAGAAAGATAAGGCAATAGTTCTTCATTCTCTGCACACACACACACACACACACACATATTTCCTTTTCAAACAAAATGTTTATTTTTTTGCATGCAAAATATGTATATTTTCCTTCTAATAATACTTTTTTTTTACTACATGTTAATATATATATTTATCTCTAAGAAATTATTCTTTCACTATATATATATATACATATATATATATTCTTTCCAAGAAATTTTCTTTTAGAGAGAACAAACACAACACATATTCTTCTCCAAGGACTAATACAATAATTATTATTTATGTGCACGTGTTCTTTTCAAGAAAACTATACAATAATTGTTATTTATTAATGATATAATCACCACACGTATTCCGTCCAATATTTTCAAATAAAAATAGCATGGCTCCTCTACCCTTTTTATGTGTAATGTTCTGAATCATTCTTCTCAATAAATATGATAACATGTTTCTCTTTTTTATGTTCAGGTTTCATATGCATTCTACTTCAACAAACTATCATGGCTTCCTTGTTTTTTTTATGTGTGCAAAGTTGATGTATAATCTTTAAATAAAACAATATATGTAAATGTAGTTATCTTCCACACAAAAAACATGATTTTTTTTATAAAGAAATTCCCAAAAATTATTTCCAACAAAATACATATTTTTAACTTATGTTTATGCACACAAGAACCATACAAATAGTTTCCATAAAATTAATATAATTCACTTACTTAGGCATAGGAAATCTTCTCAACAAAACATTGTGCACTTATTTCTATAGGTTGCTCCCTGTGATGAGATGATAAGAACACATGCTTACAAGGAAAAATAACTTCGTTTTATCCTCAAATGAATGATAATATCATCTTAGATAATCTCTTTTGTTGCTTCCATCTATACATATTCTTTGTGGCTATAATTCTCATAGAGACCCTGTAAATACCTGTTGCTTTCATCGTCCTTTTCTTCCATTTAGAAGTTCTATAGGTAGTTTTTGATAACTACTTGATGTCATGTAATAAATTAATAATATTCATAAGAATACAACATATATTGAAAGTACCATCTTGTTTTCATTTTTATTTTCATTTCACAAATGTAAGATTAATTTGTAACTAATTATTGGGTATCAATCATTCTACATTTACATTAACCTACTAATGAATGTTAACCTACTAATGAATGTATATATGTTAGGTTTGTAATATTTCTACTTTGTAAATATATGAGTTCTTACAAAAGTTTTTATTACAGGGTTATTACATAGAAAAATAACCATTCTTTTTTTTGGTAAAGTTAACACGTAACCATTTATACAACATATATTGAAAGTACCATCTTGTTTTCATTGTTATTTTCATTTCACAAATGTAAGATTAATTTGTAACTAATTATTGGGTATCAATAATTCTACATTTACGTTCACCTACTAATGAATGTATATATGTTAGGTTTGTAATATTTCTACTTTGTAAATATATGAGTTCTTACAAAAAAATTTATTATAGGGTTATTACGTAGAAAAATAACCATTCTTTTTTTGGTAAAGTTAGCAGGTAACCATTTCCAAGAAAAGGACTTAGTTTATCTCCCAAAGAGAAGCCATGAAAACTTTGCAATCAATGCACAAAAAATACTTTTAGGAAAATAAATGTATTTAACCTATGTCCGTGAAAATAATAAATGTAGAAGTTTTCCAATAAGTCTAACACATAACAAAATTCAATTACAATTTTATTTTCAAATGCATAACATAATAACTATATAAACTTCATTCAAAAGAAACTATCCCCTTAGCTATTTTTTTCATGCATGCAACTATGCATTTTTTTACAACATAAGGTATTATTCTTATCATTTCAATGTGTATTCATCTATATTTTACAAAATTCCAAACACAATAGTTATTCATTCAAGTAATTCCAACTTTAGTAATTCTTTCATGCATATTTCTCTTTTAACAAAAATATTTTCAATAGCTAATTTTTTTGTATATGTGATTATTTTCTCTTCTCCAAGAAAATGAGTAGAATAAAACCATGCAATAACTAGTATCCATTTTCTTTTAAGAACATATTATGGTATCTATTAACCTATGCATATATCAACATAATGCTCACAAGAAAACTGTAATAGTTATTATCTTTAAGATGCAGGAAATCTACTTATTATATATTAAATAAGGGAACTAATGAATGTTTTTCTGAGAACATAATTAATATATACACTAACTATTTGTTCAACTAACCTCTTCACTACCTGGATATTTGCTTTCACTCTAATTTACTATGCAACTCTAATTCTTTATGGGTCCATCCCATATTGACTTCACTCTCCTTGTTTGATTATTTGTGACTTGTGAGAAATGAGTCTTAACCACTATCAAGAAGATAAGTCATAATGGAAACTTACTTCAACTGTATCGAGATCTAAGAGATTTCTATCTTTGTTTCCGCTTCTAAAATGGCAGCATACTTTCTTGTCATCTATTTCTCTTAATCATAAAAGTTCTGTGTAATTCAAGAGGCTAGCGATCGTACGTTTTAATTCCTTTTTTCTCCAAGACAACTATTCAAATTAGTTATAAATTTATTCTCAAATGGTTATAAGAAGAGCTTTGGCGTAAATCACATATAGAAAGACCTTTGTTGACATGTTTTGAACCAACTAGTGTGGTTCATCGTCAGGACAAGTTGAAGAAACAGATCTGGCCTAGCATGTTAAATAGACTGAGCAAAGACTCCAATGGTTTTTTACACCAACCATTTTAGGAAAAAAACCATCTTATTTTTTCTCAAATGGTTTTTTACATCAACCATTTTAGGAAAAATCAGTAAATTATTTACCACATATTTTACATTGTCAACTCATAAACTTGAAGGGTATATTTTAGGGATATGGATATTACATCCTCCTCCCCAAAGAAAACAATGTCATAATTGTTTACAATGCAATTTTACTCATGATATAACAATCTAAATAACCAAAAGGATATTACTCCCTTTTAAAATGAAGGATTTATTTCCAATAAATGCCAATAAGAAAAAGAAATAACTTTTTATCAATAATCATAGGCATGTATAACTACAATATCACAATTTTGACATTCCATCACTTAGCCATTATTCAAATTCATAGAAAAAATAAATTTTCTATATAACATTATTGTCCCTTCCAAATTAATCTTCGATATAATTGTTATTTCACATATTAATTGTAATCATAAGAGGTTTACCATCTACGGAAAGCACTCCAAGGGTGGTTTGACAACCTCCATGGAAATCACACTATAATGTATGATGAACATATTCAACATATCCATAGTAATCACAACATCAATGATTTATGAAATTTTAGATAATATTTTAATTACAATCCTTCCACAAGTACTCATAGAGAACGTAACTATCTAATCATTAGAATTATCAATAACTACAACAAGTGCACACTATCTCATCCCCCGCTAAAGACATTGACAGGATTGGTAGTACAATAATGAAAATTACACCTCCATTAATGGCTTTTAAAGAACTAGGATCCTTTATTGTCAATATGTACACATAATTCTTACACAACCATCTAAAAAACTCATTCTTCACACATCATTTATTTGATTAGATAACTTGTTCTAGTAGAACCACAAAGGGAAAATGAATGCTCCTCCCAACCCATGGGAACTAGGTTCCACAACTAAATTGACCATTTTCACATCCAATATAGTACTTTGACAATGACCAAACTTGTTCTAATACAATATTCCTCTTAGTAGTGTCCTACATATTACCGTAATAACATCTTATGTTTTATTGCAATGTTCCACCAATATGTTTCTCCCACTAGTGTTGTTTGGAAATTAATATCTTTCTCTCACATAATAATTCCAATCACATCTAGACTCATAGTGTTTATCTCCAGTTATTTTTCTTTGGTCTATTTGGAATTTAGAGCTCAACAACTCACTATTCAACCTCCTTGGCATTTCACAATTGTCCATTACTATCTGGAAGGTAAAATTCTCTTTAGCACCTTTTCTCATTGTAATTTACATAACTAAGAATTTCAATATTATCATTAAATAAAACGAACATTTATGTACATTATGCATTCGTAATTGACTGTTTATGTGGGTCCCATAATCTGTAAAAGTAAGTTGACAGGAAACCATAACTCACATCACATGTCATGCATGCAATATTTGTTTCGAAATAACCATCATGCAATTTAGAAAAACATTACCATATCTCATATATCATAACATTATACTTTCTAATTTGTGGTTGAAAATCGCATTGCAATGTTTTACCTTCCATAGGCTCTTATGTTCCATGTTATTGGAATGTCACTATGCTGCTATTAAGCTACTCCTACTTAATCACATCAAAATCATTGCCACAATTATTTATAATAAAATAATACCTTCTACATAATATTCTTATGTTCAAAACAATCTTTAAATACATTCAAGATGTACCACACTTTTGTATGCATCTATGTTACCAATACTTTAACATAATAGAAGGTATTTGTCATGTTACTTTTCAAAACCCACCTTTATGTGTTAAAATTAATATAACCAGTATGGATATGTCCTCTAGATATTAAAATGAAGTTCCCATAAACTTTTTTTTCCAAAACAGCAGTTAAGGGAACAATAGTTTAATCATTAACATTCTCATAGTTTCTAACTCATGCAGCATGTCATTTCATTTATGCATGTGCACTTAATCAACATTAATTTATGCTAGCTAAATTTACCTTTGAGTCGTCAATTCATAGAATTGTGAGGTTTAAACAAAAAAAGCAATCAACGCCATCTAATTACTACTATGATTAATTTGATAGAACCATAAAACCAATAAATTTAGTAACACTATTGTATCATAATGCAAGTTCTTTCTCACCTTCAAGAAATTGTATTCATAAGTATGCATTTCTACCAAGTATCCAGTTTTGAAATCATGATATTTTCTTGCATGTGCATAAAAGCCCCCAAAAAAGCTTTATTCATACAAATATATTGATTTATCATCAGTGTGTAAGTGTTAATAGAAATTAGGGTAATAATCCAAGAAACCCCAATTTCAACAATGTTTTATTACCAATATACCACCGACATGAACTAGACTACCACAATCAGTTGTTTACAGTTTGCAATGTGCTTTAATCAAAACGTATTCATGTATATAATTTTAATGGTTATTCATGAAATACTAACTAATCAATATTACCAACAATATAAATTCAACTATGATAGGATTCAATCAACTATTAACCCTTACAATAAATTCCAACCATTTCACTCTTTTTTTATATTTAACATCTAAAGGGCTTATTTCAATGTCTTTTAAAACATTATATTTCAATGAAAACCCACAATCCAGCAACCACCCCC
>APFE030636408.1:44310-76257 GCA_000404065.3 Pinus taeda
AACTTACAATCCGACGGTCACGATATGTAGTGATCCGACGGTTCATTCTCTCCTCGGTATTACCAACACTTGATCCATGGCTTGACCCCTGATTGGTCCATGAATTCTATTTAAAGCGCATGGAGGGTCATTTGTAGGTTAACTGTGCATGAGAGAAGCTTATGTAAATTTTCATTCTTTTATTAATAAATTTCCTGTAGTAGCCACGTTGGCGCAGGTCGTGGACTGTTTCCCTATTTTAGGGTTTTAACCACGTCAAAATACTGGTGTATTGATCTGTGATCTGTTTGTGAGCGGTGTCCTTTTGGTGTTCTGTCTGAGGAACTTACCCTGTAAATTTCTACATTACTCTCACTGGTCACCTCGGCCTTGGTTGTGATGGTAGAATATTTTTTGTTCACTGATCACTTAGAGGGTGCGATGCTCATCGATCCTCAGCTCTGCAATGACTCCATCCTACAGGGTGTAGAGTGATTCACGCAGGAGCGCTTCCAGGTTCAATCCCACTCCCTTCAAGGTGTTGATAGTGGGCCTGTCAGCCTCATTTTTTGTTGTCAATGCGCCATCCGGTGGCACTAGTGCACTGGAAGCCTTCATGTGTAGCATATCAGAAGCATTTGATGTGCCAATAGCCAAGTTGGTAGACAAAGCACAAGCTTGAGATGCATGGGTTTGTAACTCTTGTAGTCCCCTCTGGATGGCCCCTAGGATGATCTGCTACTACTTTTCAAATTGTTGTAGGGCCTTCGTAGTAACATTTCTAACTGTGTCATTGATTTCATATAAATCTTCCTTCGTCAGTGTGATAGGATCTAGTGAGGTCTTAGTCACTTTTGATTTCTCTCTGGACCCTCCTTTTTTCAGCTCCCTCGGGTGCTTAATGCGTTCGGATGTCTTGCGAGGTTCTGCATCGTGCTGCTCTATGTCCTCTTCTTCAGTTTTAGATGAATGAAACCATGTGCATTTGTTAGAGCCCCACTCTGTGCCACCTATCTATTTTCCTGCCTCCTTCCCTGTATGTTCTGCCTTGGCCTTCTCAATAGCCTCCTTCTTCCTCTTTTTGACCAACTGCACCATCTTCAACTTGGCCTTGTCCTTCTTCTTTTGTGCAATGGACATGCTTCCACCCATCGCCAAGTCCGTGGTGGTGCGCCACTCCACCAGCCATTTGCCCAACACTGCATCAATGGCATCGTCTGTGGCTAGGTACAACAAGTCATACCACTTATTCTTGGAGTCATTCCGTGTCCTGATTAATATCCGATGGAAAGCAACATTGAATTCAGCATACCTCTACAGGTTAGAATATACCATGGGAGGAAATTGTGACTTGTGATTGATAGCCATCTTGATATTCATTTCCATCAAGATCCAAAAGATCTTGTTGTCCTGAATTCACTTTGCATCCTTAGTCACCCATAGCAAATCATACTTTGCTGCTTCAGGAAGGTCTAACACAACTAAGGGGAGTTGGCTCTCTTCTAGTAGCTTCCATGCTATGAGCACAATCGATAGCAAGAGCCATGCATAGTGGAATGCCTTGCTTTTCTCTTGTGCTTTGAGGTAGTTTTCTAGGAACTCATCACGAAGGTAGTCCAACTAGTTAAACTGGACTCCTTACATGCATTACTATGCGAGCATGATGAAAGGCATCAGGACCTCATCGGTACGGAACTTCCGCATTACCTTCCCTACAAGGATCTATGTTTCCACCTTCACAGTAGGGTAGTAGATGTTGGATATTGCGTACTTGTGAAACGCCTTCACCAATTTGAACTTTTCTTTCATTTCTTTTGTGAGTGGCAGCTTTTTGCCCTTGCCACCAAAGATCATAGCTGGATGTTAGCCTGTATACGGCAGGTGTGTGATGCGGTGAATCAATATATCGATGAGGGGTATCGACTCCTCCGGCCACATACACCCATCATGAACCAAGCACAATATCTGCTTGATGACTAAAACTGTGACAGGGGAGCGCTTATAGTGTGACACCCAAGGAAAGTTCAATAATCCTGCCTTCTCTACTCCTCTAGGCCACTTCTGCGACTCCAGTGTAGTCATCCCTGTAGTTGTGTCTATGATGTACATATCAATTGTTTGGTCACCAAGTGCAAGAACTTCTTGTGGTCTACCAAGTCCCAGTCTTTGAGCTTCAAAATCGGCACCCGTGCCAAACACGGACTATCAAGAGTGATCTCATCTTGTAGCAATGGGGTTTGCTGGGGAGTCTTAATTTCATTAATGTCCTTTGGGACCTTAGAATCAGGCTTGCACAGAGGGACATACTCCATCAACCGTGTAATAGGGTCTACAGCTTGGACTTCAGCCTCCTCTATTTCCACTCACACAACCTCATCATCCATGGGGATGTCTTCGATATCCTCGTCTTCTACCTCTATGTTTATAGCCTTGCATTTCTCCTGGGGAGTGGGCTTTGTTAGGTTTTATCTCAGTGATGTGCACACTGGGATGACAGGCTGCTTTCCCTTCTTTTCTTTCATGGTCTCCTCGGTTGGGGATGGCTTCAGTCTCGACATTTTTAGGGATTTAGGGACCTCCACTAGTACTTTGGCTACTTTTGGGGCAAACTCTTCTACCTATTTCTCCATCTCTTGTGTTGGCTCTTCTACCACTTTTTGTGTACTGATAACTTCTGGGGGTGATGATATATCACTCTCTATCAATACTCGCAACATCTTAGGCAAGTTCGCAAATGCAGGAGTTCATTTGCGAGCTTCGGAGAACTCTGGGTCCATACACGTCTGAGAGCTCAACAACTAAATATTTAAAATGCTAAGTGTTTCTTGTTGGACAACCACTTGTAATTTATAGGCCAATTTGAATTCAAATCCAACCATTCCCCTCAAAATTGGTTCATTAATGCTGGATTGGTGGTAGATTTTCAAGGATCTAAGCCATAAATTTTGTCTTAAATTCGAGCCACCCTCTCCTTTTGGCCTCACTTCTGCCATCTTTTCATGAACAGTGACTTTAATAGTCACTTTCCAGCTGACCTGCATGATTTCTTCTTGGGTAGTGCAGCTTCCTTCGCTCTATCATGGACCTAGTGACATGTCCTTCCTTCGCAGCTTCTTCCAATCGTGTAGCTCCCCAACTTAGGCAATTTAGTTTATATTCTTGCACCCCTTTCAACTGCCTGGAGCACTAAGACTGTTTTACTTTCATTTAGTCACATGGCCAGACTTCCATAGTATGGCTTCAAGCAACTGCCATTCATATTTCTTGGGAAGGGTTCTCCATTTAACTTAACCAGTTGTCCTTCTCCTCTGTCGGTAATCTCCTTAATAACATAAGGCCCTAACCAATGCATCCTGAATTTTCCAGGGAATTTATCAAACTTACTATCATACAAAAAAATGAGAACATTTACTTTAAATGTGCACAGCTTGATGTGTCAATCATGTCATGCCTTTTCATGCTGCTTCTGGACTTTCTCATGAAATACAACCAAAAATATTTCTACAAGCTCAGCCAGTTGTGCGAGCCTCTCTTAAACGAATCAATAATTGTAATCTCATTAAATTTGGAACCGATCTATATTTTTTGGATCATTTGATCCCCCAGAATCACCTCGAATATGGCCTCATCATATATGAATGATGAGCTTACATGTAGATGGACAACAAATTTAATGATAGGATGATCCATCTATCTTTATGATATCAAGTTGAGAACATATAGCAGTAGCTCATAAAGGTAAGCATCGCTATACTGGAAACCTGCGCTGAGCTGATACGAACGAATGGAGACAAGTTATGCCTGCAAGGCTCTGTAATCCATCTTACCTATGAGTGCTACTATGTGTAGACTAGGCACGATGTATTCTGTAGGCATTATGGCTTCCACACCATAGACAAGACCAAAAGGGGTTTGTCCCATCATGTTCTTGCATGTCATTTGCTAAGCCCACAATACTACAGGTATGTGTAGGTCCCAATCACTTTAATGAGAATTGCCTTGGTCAGTGCATTTTCAAGTGCTTTATTGAATGCCTCCATTGTCCTGTTAGCCCGTGGGTAATAAAGTGTTCTCTTCTGGTGACATACCTGAAATTACTCTGTTAGTGCATTGATTGTCTCATTTAGGAAGTGCATACCACAACCAATCGTTAAGATCCTTGGACATCCAAATCGAGTCAGTACATGCTCAAGTAGGAACTTCATAGTCATTGTTCCCATGATATCCTTCACCGGTTGCGCTTCTACTCATCGAGTCAATTTATCTATCGTAGTGATAATGTACCTTGCTCCTATCTTCCCTTTTGGCTAGATGGGTCCTACAAAATCTATTGCCCATTTTTCAAAGGGTTGCAAGGTCATTTTTTGATTCAAAGGAATTTCATCCCTCCATGATGGCCTGCCTGTTCTTTGAAATACATCACATGCCTTGCAATATGCTTTAGAATCCTGATGAAGGGTTGGCCACCGCAACCCTGCACATAAAATATTATGTGCGGTTGCTCTCCCTGCATAGTGTCCTCCTGTGGCACCCCCATGAGCGTCCGCGAGGATGCTGCTTCATTCGAACTCAGGTACATATTGTCACAGTATCTCATCAGTCCCCATCTTGTATACATGCCCAGTAATGACAGAGAAATCTTCTGTGTGCACCACTAATTCCTTCTTTTGCTGGATAGAGTATCCTTCCAGTGCAGTTGCTATTGTTAGGAAGTGTATTATATCCTCAAAATGAACATCCACGACATGCACTGCAAATAGTTGCACATCAGGCAATCCTTCTTCCTAGTTAGTAGGTTCCTCCCCTGTTTCGATGTGCGACAGATAGTCTGGTCCTACATTCAATTGTCTAGGTTTCACAACAGCATCAAAGTCATAGTCTTGGAACAATAAGAGCCATTTGTGGATTTTCCCCCCGAACACAGGCTTATTGACTAGGTACTTAAGTGCAGAGTGATCTGTATACATCTTAAAATGGCCTTCTAGCAAGTAGTGCTTGTACTTCTCGAGTGCATAGACCATAGCTAGCCCCTCGGGTTCAGTGGTCGAATAGTTCTTTTCTGATTTGGATAATCTATGGCTTGCGAATGTGATAGGATGATCCAAGCCTTCTCCACCAACCTATGTTAGTGCTGCCCCCAACACTATACATGATGCATCAACATGTACATGAAACGCTTTCGTCCAGTCTAGGAAGACTAGAATTAGCACGATAACCATTCACTTGTTCGGGCCTGGCATAGGTTTGGATTTAATTAGCCACATAAATCCCTACACTACAAGCCCTTTCGACATCAGCCCATAGTGTGCGGACTGAAGTATCACTCAAAGTAGTATGGGGGGATGCTGGAACAATGTTTCCACACCCTTGAGATGTCTGAGGGGTTGATTTAGTCCAACTATGCCTACCTTCACGTAGGTTACTTCACGCACTATTTTGACCTGGGATACCTTTGCAATCTACCATAATTGTCCTTCGCACAATCCTAACGATGGGTTGAGGTGGTTTTGTGCTGCTATGGCATCGATTTGTGCTATTTCCAAGTTACACTGCATATCTTAATTATCCTCTTATAGATGTTATTCAACTTAATGTAACCAGATAATTTAACTCACATTCACTTACTCTACACACTTATATATCTTAGTGCACTATATAGACAACATAAATGAAATTTATACCCAATATATTTGATACAAAATATAGGAAATAAATACACATAATTGATGTAAAACCTCTCTATTAATTTTTCAATAGCTACAGACTTGACTTGTCCTATGCACTCTACTACAGGGGTTCGCACACTCCGCTGCAGCCTACTAGGCCTCTGCGCACTCATCTATAGAGCTTTCTCCTACTCTATGACCAAAAGACTCAACTTTCACTTAGATCCTCCCCTATGCATCTATTCCATCATCCTTCTTGAATTACATTCTTCCAACTACTTAGAGCCTCGCTTTATTTATACATTCCCATGGTCTACAGACCATGGGTAGATCTCCAAAGCCAACATTACATTATGAAATTGAGGATTGACAACCCTATGACGTATTTACAATTTCGTGCTCCGTGTGGGAAAAATGCGGAGTCTTTACATCGGATTCACACTTTTTAGCCAAAATCTGGGCTTTAAGCCCGAAAACTTTCCTTGTGGGATCCCATGCCTAATAGGACCCCAACACAAACATCGTAACTTACCCTCGAGTCACTCTATTGGTGTGGATATCTTCACATGGAGACCTCTCAACTCTACCTGGAATGCTACAAGATTGGTAGTGCAATGAGAAGCTACCTGCTACACTTCTTGGACATGCTATTTAGAGACTATTTTAGCTAAACTGCTGCCCTGCACCTCTTCATGTGTTCCTTGGATCTACATGAGCTTGGTTTTAATTGAGGATGTGATGATGAACATCTTAGCAATCCATGGTTGTACGCATGCCTTCAAGACAACTTCCCCATGTCATGCAGTGTTTACCTACTCCTTGAGCTCTTTTTCCTATAGCATCTGCGCGAGCCTCTCTATAAGGGCCACCCTTTGCATGGTCCCTTTTTTTTAATCGTATTGTTGTTGCAGCTTGCGTGCCTCTATTTCTAAGTGTTGTATGTTTGGGTCCTCCTATAGAGTAGTGAGTAACTCAAACAACTCTTCGAACCATTTGGTTCAGTCCTTCATCGCACTGCTGATCTCCGCTATGCCTGTTGTAATGGCACTAGTACGCTATTCCTTCACCTTAGGTGGAATTGAAGGTTGTGTCTTCAATTGGAGCTTAGCTATATAAAGGTTCAACTCCAATTGAACCTTAGCCATTTCTTCTTTCGCCTCACACACCCCTGCTACTAGTCTCCGGATGCACGACTCTGTTGGTTCCTCTGCTAGGATGGCCAACTTACGGACCATTTGTTAGGCTTCCTCAACCACTTTCACTGGCTATCTATTCTATGTCACAACTTCATCGCATTGCAAGCTCAACTATTCAATATTAATCCATTGCTCACTCATCGCCTGGAGCATGCGACCCTCCCTAGCCAATAGTTCTGTAGTCACTCCATCCTAAAGAACATAGACTGTCTCCTGAAGGAGCGTAGCCATGTTTATCCCAACTCCCTTAAGCACATTGACCATAGGCCTATATGCATCATTTTATATAACCAGTGTGCCCTCTGGAAGCACTATAGTGTTGGTCATGCTAGTGCACAACATTTTCTCAGTCGCGGTCGTGCCTACTATGAGGCTGGTTGATAAAGTACCAAATTGAGGAGTGCATAGTTGGAACTCCTGGATATGTGCTCGTAGTGCCCCCAACACTATCTAGTTTTTCTTTGTGAATTGTTGGAGGGCCTTCACAGTGACGTTGCGCATCGTCTCCCCTACGTCATGGAGATCCCCTTCAGTGAGGGTGATCAAGTTGAAAGAAGACTTGGAGGCTTTCGACATCTTCCATGGACCCACCTACTCTCTCGGATGCTATCGCTTCAGCTGTGGGGATGTTGTACATGGGTCCATGCCACCTTCCTCTATTTTTGTCTAGGCGAAGGCAACTTCTAGGCCTTGCACTCCTTCTCTACTTCCTTTTGTTTCTCTTTTGTTTCCTTTGGAGCATTGCGTGCCTCCTGGGCATTTGTTGCTACTTCTTTTTTCCTTCTCTTCTCTTCTAGCTGTGCCATTCACAATTTTTCCTCCTCCTTTTTCCTCTGTGTAGAAGACTTCTCTGGTTCCACTGCGGAGTTGGCTAGAGCATGCCACAACAGTGACCACGATTCAGGCACAGTGAATATGACATTGTTCTTGGCAAGGTAAGGGATCTCATTCCACTTCTTCGAGGAGTCCTTGTGTGCCCTAATATACACATGATGGAAGTCTTCCTTGAACTCTACGAAGCCTTACAGACTGTTATAGACAGCGGTATATAACTATAGCTTGTGGTTAATCCCCATTCTAATGTTCATCTACATGAACACCCAGAATATTTTTCTATCTCTGATCCTCTGCACATATTTAATTTCCCACAATGAAGCGTACTTTGTTGCCTCTGGAAGATCCTATGCAATTGTGGGGAACTAGCTATCACCAAGAAATTCCCAAGCCACCAGCACTATGGATAGCAGAAGCCATGCACATTGGAAAGTCTTCCCTTGTTCCTGTGCCTAGCGACAATTTTCTAGGAATTTTCAGCACAAGTAGTTTTCCCAGTTAAAAAATACCCCCCCCCTCTACAAACTATGCACCAAGTGCAACCACTAGTGTAGGCACCTCATCCACATGGAACTTCCGCATAACCTTCCTAGACAGTATCTGTGCCATGACTCTAACCACAACATTATTGATACTTGAGATTTCGTACCCTCTATTTTTATTCTCCAACTTCAACTTTCTCTTCATGGCCTCTGCGATGGAAAAATCATCACTTTTACCCTCGGATATGTTCATCGAATCCTTCTCTTTGCAAGGGAGCAGGGTAATTCTATGAATTAGGTGGTTTTGATGGGGATGGGCTCCTCCAACCACAAACACCCATCATGCACGAGGTAGAGAAGCTGCCTGACGACAAAGATTGTAACTGGGGAATGATGGTAATGTGGCACCCAGAGTAGGTTTAACAACCCTTCTTTCTCTACTTCTCACAACCACTTGTGTGTCTCCAACTCTATGACTGCCACTGCTGTATTTTTCTTCAACTGCATTAGCTGCGCAGTTCCCAAATGTGGGAATTTCACGTGGTTCACGAGATCCCAGTCTTCAAATTTTAGAATGGCGCCCATCCCAAGTGAGCATCATCAAAAATGATATCATCGAGTAGCAACGGAATATACAGAGAGATCTTTCTCTCATGTAGGTCCTTGGTCACTTGTGCTTTCCCCTTCCGCGGAGGAACATATGTGGGAAACCTAGTCATAGGGTCCACACCCTGGGTTTCTTCCTCCATTTCATCATCCTCCTCCTCTTCCACCAGGATTTCCTCAAGGTCTTCCTCCTCTTCCACCAGGATTTCCTGAAGGTCATCTTGCTCATCAGCTTCCAAATTGATCACCTTCCCCTTTTCTTCCATGGTAAGTTTAGTTCTCAGTGAGTTTCTAGGGAACACGTGCATTGGTACCATAGGCTGCTTATCCTTCTTGGGTCTTGATGTGCACAACAATTTAGGGATTTATGAGACTATATTCGCTCTTTTTAGGGCATCCCCTATCATCATGGCCTTTGCGGCCTCTGCAATGGTGATCTCTCTAATATCCATGGCTTCTTCAGGCGTTGCCATATTGCTATTCCACAAATCTCTCAACAGTTGACGTAAGTGCTCAAACAATGTCTTCGACTTCTAAAGATCAAACATATCTAGGTTCATATGTCTCTGGGTGCACAATAGCTCAATTCTGAAATGGCCAAGTGTTCTTTGCTGGGTATCCCTTTGAAATTTATAGCACCTTTTGAATTTGAATTCGACAATTCCCCCCACTTTTGGTTCATTAATTCTCCCTTGGTGGTAGATTTTCCCAAATCTAGGCCATAAAGTTAACCTTAAATGCCTACCAATCTCTGCATTTGGTCTCAAACCATGCATTGCAATGTGAATAGTGACCATAGTGGTAAGTTTCCAGCTAATCTGTGTGGCAGCGCAACTACCCTTGCATTATCGCGGACCCTGTGACAGCTCGCTACTGCGCGCAGTCCTGTCATCACGCAACCCACAGGTAGAGTAGTTTATAGTCCCATGCCTCCTTTTAGCTACTTGGAGTGCTAAGACTGTGCGTCCCACAACTAATCAGATGACTAGGCCACCTATGTAAGGCTTCAACTGACTACCATTTACTTTTCCTGGGAAGATTTCGCCATTTAACTTCTCCAACTGCATTGTGTCACAATTTGTGATTTCCTGAATAACATACAGTCCCATTCAATGCATCAAACTGATAAACTCTTGGCGGTAATCACCAAGTCTCTCAATTTACTCAAGCTCATCCTAATCTATCACCATGGTCTTTCTGTTAAGAAAGTCCTTCTTTATTCCTTCGTCAAGCTTCTTGACTTCTGCTTCCGCCATGGCACTTTTCTCCCTCATCCAAACTCTTTCATTCATGAGTTCTTGGAGCCTAAGATCACCCTGCTGGATCTCTTCATCGATTACCAACTGTTCTTCTTCAAGCTCTTCCAACTGTGTGGGCCTTTCTTCGAGGGCTATACAGTCTGTTACCCCTATGAGCACCACTATGTGCGGACTAGACATGATAGACTCCATAAGCATTATGGCTTCTACTCCATCAACTAGCTGAAATGGCATTTGTCCAGGTACGTACAAGTCCCAATCATTTTGTTGCGTGTTTCATACCTTGTTATGCATGTTGCACACCTTGTCAAATGCTTCTGCATGGATAACCTTCTACGTGATTGTTCTTCCCACATACTGTCTATCCAACCTTAAGATCTAGCTGCACATCTTCCCCCCAACACATGCTTATTGACCATACCTATCAACACGGAGTTCATGCTCATCTGCATAGGTTATTTTCCATATGACTGTATCCACATGGCTAGATATGTGGGTGGATCATCCTGCCCATCACACTGTAGGCTTCCCAAACTATGTGTGCATCATCCTCCTATATTTGTGCCAGTTGTAAAATCTCCCTTTGTGCATACCCCACCACCTCTTGGTCATAGCACGCAGTACCCAATTCAAGGCCTGGAAGCATTGATTTTCCGGCACCTCCCTTTCAAACTTATTCAAGAAGGTATCTACCTCACTTAGGCCATCATAAGTAGGCAGGTCTCTAACTTTTGTTGATATGCAGCACAGTGACCTTGTCATCATATTACAATTAAACGTAGTTACCTCATGTAATCAATTATGCCACCGCTCTGTTTCCTCATCCGAATTCGAAGTATAGGAGCTCTCGTGCTCCCATGAAATTCGTCCATCCATAGTGGGATTCACCCAATCCTGGTTTCGCACTGTTATCTTCTAGATGCAATCCAAATCATGATCGCTTTCATAGTCATGACCAGCTTTGTATAGCGTGATCCTTTAGCAGGGTTGAGAGGTATAACTACGTGTAGTGATTTATTTTCAAAAATCATCTTGCGCTTCTTCAGATTAATCACCCTGTTCATGTTAGTCATCCAATCAATTCCTAAGAGCGTGGGATAGGGATTGTTGTCATCAATAATCTCTATCACTTCATAGTCTACTAGCACGTTCACTCCCTCAATATCCATAGTTATTCCTTGCAATCACCCGATGGGTATTATCATCTGTTGGTTCGCCATCTGTAGCTGAATAGAAGACCATTGTTGTGTAGGTCTCCCCATGCGCTCCCATGTTTGCTTTGGCAGAACATTCACATCCAATCCTAAATCTAGAATCATGATATTGTCCGTCCATCAAATTCATATTAGCTTCATGAATCACACACTTCAACCTATGATCCAAATCCCAAGGAGTCTCACCTAGTAGCATCATGATTTCTTTGAATCCAATGATCAACTGTGCTTTAGACTTTGGCCTAATAAATTCTCTATTTAGCGTTGCTTGGATATATGTGATTCCCGCATTTGGATTATCATTGGAGTGCTTAATATACTAGGTTAGCATGCAGTCCTGTAGGGTGCTAACCAGTGTTGCTTTCTTCATATTGTCATTTGTAACTCCCTGTGTTTCCCATATGTCTCCTACCATGAACCAAAATTGGTATGTATCCTTATTTCCCAATCCCTTGAACACAGGCAACTTTATCGTGCCATATTGAGTCACGGTGGTGGTGGAGGTGGTACATATGAAGATGGAGGTGAAGGAGGTGAAGCTAGTGGCGGTGTGGGTGGGGGTGGTATTCGCGGAATTCTTTGCCTTATTGGATCGCACTTTGCGGCAAGACCTTTGTGAGTTTTTTCCTCATCCCCTCGCAGAGGTGAAATCAAGGGGCTAGTTTCTGGTCCCTTATTTCCTTCGTTCATGTAGGTTTTTCAACTTTGTGTAGCCCCAAACATCAAGGTAATTGCATAACCCACTTTTCACATAATAACATTTGAATCCAAGTATTCAGGGAATTTACATACTTACCTCGTGGTCCCTTAAGAAAGTGTCTCTCTGCCTCGTTGTAGCTCACTGAGGTGTCAACGTGAACTCAATAATGAATACTCCTATAATTCAATCGAGCCAGTGATCAATGGCGTGCTCAATCCTATCCTCCAATTCTTCCAACCTTCGAACTAACTCTAGGTCCACACAATAGGATTGTCAAGTTTCATCTTCCTTGGCTATCTGCTAGCTTCATGATCCACTCGTACAACTGAGTAGGAAAATACGCAAAGAAGATTTCATGGATCTATGTGTCTATGTACCAGTCTAACCACTCTTATTTTGTCAGTCACGAGTTCATGTTCTCCTATGCCATGAACGCGTGAATTCTTCTATCGAACCAGCTGTCAATTTCCTTCTTAGTTGGATTCCAATGATATGACATCAGGCATCTCTATGTAGATTTCAGTCCCAACAGCAGAACCATTTGTTGGCTTGTTGGGTCCTTACCCAGGTTTAGAGTTAAGTAGGCAAACAAATCCCTACACTACTGGCTCTTTTGGCATCGGTTCCTAGTGCGCGGACTGGAATCTCACCCAAAGTAGTATGGGGGGATGCTAGAACCATGTCTTCACACCCTTGAGATGTATGAGGGGTCTATTTTGTCCAACTCTGCCTAACTTCATGCAGGTTACTTCACACACTATTTTAATTTGTGATGCCTTCACGATCTACTATA
This sequence comes from Pinus taeda, assembly GCA_000404065.3. Classification (NCBI taxonomy): domain Eukaryota; kingdom Viridiplantae; phylum Streptophyta; class Pinopsida; order Pinales; family Pinaceae; genus Pinus; species Pinus taeda. The sequence goes on from APFE030636408.1 coordinate 57,040, forward strand.
ATTTTCCTTCATGCAGCCCTAACTAGTGGTTGAGGTTATTTCGTGCTATTAGGGCAACGACCTGTGATATTTCCATGTTACACCATGTATCTTAATTATCCTCTTATAGATGTTAGTCAACTTCACGTAAGTAGATACTTTAACTCACATTCACTTAATCTCCATAGTTATATATGTTCACGCACCATATAGACAACATAACTGAAATTTACACCCAATATATTTGACACAGAAAATAGGAAATAAATACATAGAATTGATGTAAAATTCTTTTTATTAATGTTTCAACAATTACAAACTTGACTTGCCCTACACACTCAACTGCAGGGGTCCGCGCACTCAGCTGCGGACTACTAGGCCTCTGTGCACTTAGCTGTGGAGCCTTCTCCTACTCTACGACCCAAAGACTCAACATTCACTTAGATCTTCCCCTATGCATATACTCCATCATCTTTCTTGAATTAGATTCTTTCAACTACTTAGAGCCTCGCTCTATTTATACAATTCCATGGTCAACGGACCATGGGTAGATCTCCAAATCTGGCACTACATTACAAAATTGAGGGAAAACAACCCTATGACTCATTTACAACTTCATGCTCCGCACTCGAAAAATGTAGATTCTTTATATCGGATTCACACTTTTTAGCCAAAATATGGGTTTGAAGCCCCAAAAATTTCCTTGAGGAATCTTGTGCCCAACAATAACCATATTTTCTTTAAATATATCCAATATTTTCTTAAATTCTTCATTCCAGTAGAACGGGGCATCCTTCTTCAACAATTTTCCATCGGTGCGGTGATCTAGGCATAACTTTTGTTAAATTTGTTGTAATATCCTGTATGTCCCAAAGTAGCGTGCAACTGATTCACACTCCTCGGCGCTTTCAAATTCAGTGTCACCATGATCTTCATAGGGTCTACCATCAATCCTTGTCTGCAAACCACATCCCCCAATAGGTTCCCAAAAGGAATGCAAAACAAACACTTCTTGAGATTGAGCGTGATCTGGTATCCTCGACAGGTATGCAGCATCAAGCACAAGCTTGCTACATGGAACTTAACTAGCCCAAATATAGTCTAGTCATCAAAATATACCTTTAGGAACTTATGAATAAATTCCTTGAATGCCACAACAACCATGTGTGAAAAGATTGTATGAGCATTCTTCAATCCAAACAACATTACACTGTATTGAAAACAAACCCACTTAGTCGTGAAGGTTGTGTTGCTCCTATCCTTTGGCATGATTTTGATTTCGTGGTACCCAACGAACTCATCAGTGAAGGAATATTCTTCTTGGCGACCTACATTTTCCAACACTTCATTCGTGAATGGAGTCAGGAAAGGATCATGCACACAAGTGTCATTCGATTTTTTGAGATCCATGCATATCCTTACCTCATCCTTCTGCTTCTTCTCTTTCTTACCCCATAATTGGGCTTACCCAATCAGATTCTTCCACAGCCTCAAAGATGCCTTCCACTAACATCTTGTCTAGCTCTAATCAGACCTTCACCTCGTATTCTAGATTGAGGCGATAAGGCCTCTGCTTAATTGGCCTTTGTAACATCCCTCCCTTAATAATAAATAATAAATAATAAGAACTAATAAAAATAATACAAAAAAATAATAATTAATAAATAAATAATAATAATAAATGGAATAATAGTAATAAACCACTTATAAATAGTAATAATAATAACTAATAAAAATAATAAGTTAATAATAAAATAAGGAATAATAATAAATAAATCATAATAAAATAAAATAATAAATAAATAAGTAATAAAAATAAAAAAATAGTAAAAAACCAATAACTAACAATAAATAAAAATAAAAATAAATAAGAAATTATAAAAAATTAGCATGCCGACACATGGAGGGTGGGCATGTGGCATGCAGACACATGGAGGTGTGCATGTGGTTTCCCATCCAATGATTTTTTCTATTTAAGGAATGATAAGGAGGGTGGAAGGGGTCTTGTTCCATCATTCTGAGGTTCTGTCTTCATTCTCTTGGAAGAGTATTGAGACTTAGGAATATTGGCAGTAGTCGTTGATTGAGGGCTCGGGGGTGGCCAGTTGTTGCAGCATCCTGGACAATTGAGCCTAAGGTTGGGAGGAGAGTCGTCCCCAAAACCATGTTGCGGTAAGCCTACTTCATGCAGGTAAGCTCAGGTAAGCACTCTTCATTGTTTAAATTTAATGTTAATAAGTTAATTAGATGTTGATTGAGGGTTGTTACATATGGTATCAGAGCAGGACACCTAGGGCCTTTGGGCATTTTTATGTAGAAATTTTTGATTATTTCTTGACATTTACTAGTTTCATGAGAGATGTATTAATTTGTTTATATATTAAGTTTTTTTTCTATTATTAAAAGCACTTAACTGTTAATTTTTCTTGCCGGTGAAAGAGGGATGTTGTATCGTTTATGGTCTATGTTGTATCGTTTGAGGCTTGTCCTAGGCCTCCATTTGAATTTCATTTAAATTTTAAAATTATTTTTGTGTGCTCGTTAGCTTTCAGAATTTCGCTCTAGCCTTGGAGAATTGGTATTAAAATTTTGTGGCTCAAACAATTTACTTGCCTATTTTTCTACAAGACCGCAAGCAATTTTCACCTCTTAGAGCTACGCTGCAAGGGTTGAGGTCATAATTTTCGTTTTAGAACCCAATAACGCTTGTCTTTGCAATAATTTCAAACCATTTTTAAACAAGGTTTCAATATCATTTTCGGCTCAAAAGAAATTTTCAAAGGCATCATTTCATAAACAAAAATTATCTCGAGAAGGTCGTAGGCCTTTCAAACCTCAAACCTTTGCGCGTATTTTATTTTTATTACTTATTTATTATTTTATTATGATTTATTTATTATTATTCCTTATTTTTATTATTATTTATTTATTTTTATTAGTTATTATTATTTATTATTTATTAAGTGGTTATTTACTATTATTATCATTATTATTTATTTATTTATTAATTATTAATTTTTTTATTATTTTTATTAGTTCTTATTATTTATTATTTATATTAAGGGAAGGGATGTTACATACTAATCATTCCTTAAATAGAAAAAATCATTGGATGGGAAACCACATGCACACCTCCATGTGGCATGCAGACACATGAGGTGTGGCATGTGGTTTCCCATCCAATGATTTTTTCTATTTAAGGAATGATTACTATGTAACATCCCTCCCTTATAATAAATAATAAAATAAGAACTAATAAAAATAATACAAAAAAATAATAATTAATAAATAAATAATAATAATAATGAATAATAGTAAATAAACTACAGCTTTGCATTGAGCTTTACTATGATCTTCTTCACTCCTAGGTCTCTGATTATTCTTTTCAGATCCACAAACTTGGCAGGGAATAAGTCCTGCTATTCACAGATAAATTTAGTGACCTTATCCACCATCACGTCATCCCAACAATCTCCAATCTTCATGAATTTGGGTTCTACCTCCATACCAATGTTCACTTGTTTTGTTTTCACTGTCGTAGCTATATCAGTGTTCTCAATCTACAGTCCTTCAACCTCATGGTGGACTTCAATTTCTAGAATGTTAATATTTCACGGATCCTCATTCTCTACTTTAGCAGTTCTATTGTAACATTCAAGCACATGACTCCGCTGAGTAGCCCATTAAGGTTGAATCAGGTCTAAAGGATATTGTGGTATCCTAAACATGGCTTCTTTCAGCTCTTGCAACACTTCATCGATATTGTTAAACTTGTCCTCAAAACTGAATGTCATCATGATCCTTCATGCAGGATATCCCATTCACCTATCCCATTTCAAAGCTCTATTTCGATATACCAATTCATTGGGATCACATCTAGGGTATGGCAGAATAGGTGCACCCACTTAGGTTGGGGCATTTCTCCATAAGCTTGCGTCCATTTGGCTAGATTTGTGCACGGATCATTTTTTCCATCATACTTGTCTATTAGTCACATATTAGGCTTTACAAATCATGTTCTCATCATCCTTCTAAATTCACGCCAATCATCAAAGCTTCCCTTGTGCATACCCCACCATCTTGTGGGCGTAGCATGCAACGCATAGTCTAAGGCTTGATAGCGCTTCTTTTCTAGTACCTTCCTTTCAAATGCATCCAAAAAGATATCTTCCTCATTTATACCATCATAAATAGGCGTATTTCTTACCTCTGACAACACATAGCATAGCGAGTGGGTCAACGTGTTGCAATTCAGTGTAGTTACTTCATGCAACCGATTATGTCAGCATTCTCTTTCTTTGTCAAAGTACGAAGTGCAGAAACTCTGATGTTCCCACACAATCCATCCATTTGTGATCAGATTCACCCAATCTTGGTCTCATACTATTACCTTATAGATACAGTCTAGGTCGTCATCACTCTCATAGTCACAGATAGGCTCAGTATAGAACAATAATTTAGCAAGATCAAGGGGTATTATTATGCACAGTGATTTCTTCTCGAAGATCATATTTCGCTTCTTCAAATTGATTACCCTATTCATATCAGTATCGCAATGAATTCTCAGGAGCTCAGGGTAGGGATTGTTGTCATCCACTATCTCTATTACTTCAAAATCCACCAGCGCACTTGCTCGCTCAATATCCATGGTCACCCCCTGCATCTGCCCCATGGGGATGATTTTCTCCCGATTCACCATCCTTAGCTTATTAGAGACGATTGTTGGACAGGTCTCCCCATTCAGTCCCAAGTCTGCTTTGGTAGGACATTTTCACCTGACCCCGAGTCTAAAATGACCTGATCCATTTCATACTCTCCTATTTGTGCGATCAGTCTCATCTCCCATCCCATCCTTGTTTTATGCTTTTCAATATTTTATGCAATGTGTGGCTCACCTGGCGCAGTTCCAGTGCATCTATTGATGACTTCTTGTAACCCTTTCATAGCCTGACTGTCGTAAAGTAACTTCATACAGGTTTCTAGGAAAGTTGTGAGTATAGAGGGGTCCATCTCTGGCTCAATCTTATCCTTACTTCCTGAGGTGGAGGCTTCATCGAAACTCTTCTTAGCTTCCATGAAGTTTTTCTTGAGTGTACTCCAAATCGAACTCAACCTCTTTCATCAGGGCTTTGTGAACCCATGTACTATCTTCTGGTTCTTTCCCCTTGTGATCTCCTATTGTGATTCCAATTCCGAGTACAATATTTATGTTTGGATCTCCTTGTGTAGCTCATATCTCATCATCTGCAAGTTTTGAGTCGATGGGGGTGATAACACCCCTTTGTCACATATCCTAGCTATCAGTGTAGGATAATCGTTCGATTCATGATGAAACAATGTGCAATAATTGCACGACAGATGCGTTGGATTAGTGCAATCATGGGCATAATGTCTTGGTCATCCACAATTGTAGAAAATCAACTATCCTCGACCTCTACTAGGTCCTCCTCTACCTCGGCCTTGTCCGCACCCCTGAAATCTTGTCCACACCATCCCTGCATCTGGTAAGGGGGTTGCGTTTTAGCCTGAACCCTGTAGGTGAGAGTTATGTCCATCATCAATTCATAGGTCCTGCAAGTACACTCATCATGTCCTACTAACCTACAAAAGTTATAGAACAGTTGTTGCAGTCCTTGTACATACTTCTATAGCAAGTGACAGTTATCCGTGGCATGTCTTCTGGCTACCTGACAGATAGCAAACCACAATGCAGGGCCCACGCTAGGTCTAGCTTGAACTTCTTGCCTTAAAGGTGTCGATCCTCTTCCTACAATGTAATTTGCAAATATTGGGAAATGGTCTTTGTCGTGACCTTGACTCTTACATTTCAAGTACCATACCTCCTTGTGTACCTTTGGCCGAACCGTCCTGTTCTACTTCAAACTTTGCATCTCAAGGCATAGATTCTTTAGTTGTGCATGGATCTGCTGAACTCCTAGATGAGGATCTTGCATTGGAGTCTCATGTGGTCTCATAGCAATCTCCAAGGCCTCTACCTGAGTTGTTATCTTCTATTGCGACAATGCACTCCTTAACTGTGGTAGTAGTGAGGCCATAAACCGCTCGTGATGATGTCCATATCTCAAATGCATGTTGGCTTCATCGATTGTACATTTCAATCTCTGATCTAGTTCCCAAGGCATCTCTCTTGGTTGCATTGCGATCTCTTTGAATCACACAATTGACTATGGCTCAAATTTAGGCTTGCTAAATTCCCTATTTAGTGTTGCCTGAATGTCTGCTACTCCAGCATTTGAGTTATCGTCAGAGAACTTAATATACCAGGTTAGCACACAATCTTGCAAAGCACTAACTAGTGTCACCTTATTTATATGATCATTTGTTACAACTTGAGCTTCCATACAGCTCTCATAACAAACTAGAATTAGTTTGGGTCCTCATTTCCCAAGCCTTTGAAAAAAGGAAACTTCACTGTATTTTCCATACTAAACCTCGGTGGAGGTGGAGGTGGTACAGGTGAAGTTGGAGGCGATGGTGGTGAAGTCAGAGGTGGTGTGGGTAGAGGTGGTATTCGTGGGAATCCTTGTATTATTAACTAAATAAAACTTCATAGAGAAAACTTTGCTATCCCTTCTTCATCTCTTCACAGCGGTGAAATCAAGGGGCTATACTCCGGAACCTTTTTTCCTTCATTCCTGTAAGTTTTTCCACTTCACATAGTCCCGAACATCAATGTAGCTGCATAACCCATTTTCGCACATTTTAATCCAAGTATTTAAAGATTTTATGTACTTACCTCACGGTCCTTTGAAAAAGAATCACTTAGCCTTGCTATAGCTGACTGAGGTGTTGATCGCAAATTCAGTTACAAATCCTCCTATGACGCGATCAATCCAATGATTGACAATGTGGGCGATCTTATCCTCTGATTCTTCCAACCTTCACACTAGCTCTGGGGTCCACACAATAGGATCATCAAGTTTCCACCTTCCTTGGGTATTTGCTAGCTGCGCGATGCACTCTTATAGCTCAATAGGGAAAGAAAAGAAAAAGATCATGTGGATCTCGGTATACAGGTACCAGTCCAACCACTTTTGCTTGTTAGTCTCAAGTTTTTGTTCTCCCGTGCTGCAAATTCTTGGATTTTTCTATCCAACCAATCTCCAATCTGCTTCTTAGTTGGATTCTAGAGATACAACATCACACATGTCTTATGCAAATTCTGGTCCTGGCAATGGAACCATTTGCTGGCTTGAGGAGGCCTAACCCAAGTTCAGCGTTATTTAGTCAGACAAATCCCTATGCTATTGGCCCTTTTGGCATCAACCAACAGAGTGTGAACCAAAGTCTCACCCGAAGCACTATGGGGTGATGCTGGAACCAAGTTTCTGCACCCTTAGATGGTTTTGATGTCGTTGATCTCTTCTATCCCTGCCTTCATGCGGGTGATCTCACTCTAGGGCTTGTAAGAAAAACCCTCTATTCTGTATTTCAATACCTTCGTGAAAGTATATGATCAACTTTCATGTAGCCCTAACCTAGAGCTCAAGTACTTTCAAACTACTATGGCAACACGCCATATAGATTCCACAATTACCCTAAGTGATTTTCTTATTTTTTGGAATACTTAAGTTTATCACCACGTAATGAGATATTCGTAATTGTGTTTAATTATTCAATGTAACTGTATTCATTTGTGCAACATAGAAGAATAACAAAGGAAATTCATACACAAAATATCCAAACCCATCCAAAATATCCACACGTGTTACCTGCAATATTTCCCTATAAAAATAGCATCGTTCCTCTACTTTTTTTGTGTGTAGCTTTCACACACATTCTTATTAATAAATAGCATAACCTCTTCATCTTTTTATGTGCAGGGTTCATATGCATTATACTTCAAGAAACTATCATGGCTTCATTTTTTTTGTACAAACCTCATGTATAATATTTATAGAAAACAACACATGTAATTTTATTTATCTTTGTCACAAAATCCATGAAATGTTTTATAAGAAAATTCCCAACAAAATAAATAATTTTAACTTACGTTTATGCACACAAGAACCATGTAAATTTTATCCAAGAAACTAATATAACTCACTTACATTGGGCATAAGAAGTCTTGTCAAAAGCACATAGTGCACTTATCTGTATAGCTTGTTCCTTGTTTTTGACATGGTGAGAAGATATGAACACAAAATCCAAAGCCAAAATAAATCTTTCCTATTGCTACCATTTCTATGTATTATATGTGGCTATCTCCCTCACTAAAACCCTGTAAAAACCTTTTTCTTTCATTTTTTTTTCCATTTATGAGTTCTACATGTCAGTTTTAATAACTACTTCTTGATGCATGTAATAAATTAATAATATTCATGAACATTGAAGCAATATTGGAAGGGCCATATTGTTTCCATTTCCATTTCCATTTCACAAGTGTAAAATTAATTTGTATCTTATTCTTAGGTAGCAACCATTCCACATTTACATCTGCCTATAAGTCAACATTTATATGTTAAATTTGTAATATTTCCACTTTGTAAATATATGAGTTTTAACAGATGTTTTTATTGTAGATATATTACATAGAAAATATGTATTATTTTATTTTGCATGTTTCATGTATAACCCTTTCCAAGGAAAAAGACTTAGATAATTATTTATCTTCCAAATGGAATGCATGAAAACTTTGCAAGAAATACACAAAAAAAATATTTTCAAGAAAATAAATATATTTAATCTATGTTCATGCAGGGAAAAGTTGTGCAAGTTTTCCAGGAATTCAAGAAAAAAGGAGCATGCGAATACAATTTTCATTTTGAAATTATAACATAATAATTATATAAGCTTCATTAGAAAGGAACTATATCATTATATATTTTCTTCATGAATGCAACTATGTATTCTTTTTGAACAATATTTATTATTCTTATTCATGCAATACTTAATCACGTATCATTTCAGTAAGTCAAACATACTATCTATTATTTCAGGATATTCCAATCATATTTATTATTTCAAGCATATTTATCTTTTAAGAAAAATATTTTCAATAGATAATTTGTTTGTATATGTTCTTATGTTCTCTTTTCCAAGAAAACAAGTAGAATAAAAGCATATACTAACTAGTATTCATGTGCTTATAAGCCCATATCATGATAGCTATGCATCTACGCATGCATAAACACATTGCTTCCAATAAATATATAATAGTTATTATGTTTGAGCCACATGACATCTACTTATTATAACTAAAGTAAATAAATCAATGAATATTTTCCTAGGAGAATAATTAATGCATACCTTAATTGTATGCTTGACTAACCCATAAAATACATATATACTTATTCTCACTCTAATTTAATACTCATCCCTTATAATTGAGGCGTCCATCCCTGATTGACTCAGTCTCATTGTTTGATTCTCTTTAACTCGTGAGCGATGAGTGTTGTCCATTGTTAAGAATATAATCCATAAGATATTTCTATCTTTGTTTTCACTTCTAATTTGGTCACATACTTTCATGTCATATATTTCTTTAAATTGTAAAATTTTTGGGTAATTCGAGAGGCTAGTGATTGTACGTTTTTTATTTCATTTTTCTGCAATATAACTCATCAGATTAGTTATAAATGGATTCTCAAATGGTCTTTCGAGTCAACCATTTTGGGGCACCACTCTATATTACTTACTGTATATTTTCAATTATTAACTCATAAATGTCAAAGGTAGCCTTTGGGGATAGGGATACTATAGATTACATACTTTGATTGCTTACTTTCCATAGTCTAGGTCCTTAAACTGTCATGAGTTAGTTTATAATTTTGATCATTCGATGTTATCTTTTTTATTTGCTGGGAAAAATATTTTTCAATTTTTTTGTATTGTTATCTCAGATAACTAAGTAATTTGTTACCAATTTGGCAATGTCTCCACATGTTAAATGCATGAATAAATAATGCCAATTCTTGTTCATACACCACCTAATTCCGTTCATCCTCATACATCAATACTCCTTTAATAACATCCAAATAAACCATCAGTACCTATAGCAAAATCTTTATCTAGATTTGGTATCTTAAACACAAGTTCTACCATCAATAAATATTTTAGCTTTTCAAAACATTGTTGGCATATTTACGTCTATTCAAATTTCCCTCATTTCTTTTATAAGCAAGTTATGGGATGTGCTATCTCTAAAAAGACTTCAATAAATTTGTAGTAATACCCAGTGATTCCAAAAACTTATCTTATATCTGTCATGTCTTTCGGGACTACCTAGTTAAGAATTGCCTTCACTATTTTAGGATTCACTTATATGCCCTATTTTAATATTACATGTCCAAGATGTTATACCTTATCCTAGTAAAATTCACACAAGATAAATTTATCGTATAGTTGTTGTTCATGTAGGTTTTGTGGCATTATTTATAATACTTGTTCATTCTCCTCCTATGTCTTAGAAAATATTAATTTATCGTCTATAAATATTAGTACAAACTTGTCTAAAAATTACTGAACACATTTTTCATAAACCACACAAAGGTAGCTAGTATGTTTGTAAACCTTAATGTCCATATCTTGTGTAGAAGTTTTTATTTGATTTTTCTTCCTTGTTAACCCTCGGCTAGTGAAAACTAGATCTAAGATCTTTGAGAACATTATTGTTCCTTTAACTTGATAAAAAAAATCACCTATCATGTGGAGAGGATACTTATTTTTAACAATCACCTTATTCAGTTTACCAAAATCAATGCACAACCTAATTATTTCATCCTTTTTCTTAAAAAAAAAATAGTGTTGCATCCCATGGTGACACGCTAGGTCAAATATACCCATTATTTAGCAATTTATGTAGCTACATTTTTAATTCCTTAAACTCTGGTATACTCATCTAATAACGATCCCTCGATACCAAAGTTACCCGTGGTATTAATTCTATGGAAAAATCTATCTTCCTTCATGGTGGAAGACCAGAATTTTGTCTAAAAACACATTTACGTAATCTTGAATGACTTCTAATTCCCTTAAAAATTGGTTTGCTTTAATTAATGAGTGATCATTGGTATTAATTGGAAAAAAGTTGACATCCTTTTCTTGCAACCCTTTTTAACTGCAACGTTGATATCTATCTCACAGAGATAATCTTGGGTATGCTCCTTAAAAGTTACACTTCTCCGTTTCCTACTATATGTAATAGTTGTATCCAAGAAATTGCAACTACTTAACGCCCTTCTAACCAATCCATCCCTATCAAAATATCATAGGAGCCCAAATGTAACATATTCAATTATATGGTGCTCTAAATTTCATTTAAAGATGTTATACATGTCTTTACCCAATTCTTAACCTTCCTTTTTATTCCCATGGCCAACTGAACCAACCATGAATTCTTATATTTTTCCTACTTTTATTTTCGCTTTTTCTAGTACCTAAGGGATTACATAGCTTAGAATAGTCCCATAATGTACTAATAAAAAAACAGATAGGGTAAGAATGGTACATTCAATTTCGATGATTGTGGGTTCATTCTCTACATGGAACCCTTTCATTAGTGTAATCATGTGTGGTATATTCCTTGCCACACCATTGGATATAGAGGTGTCTTTTAGATGTTGTAGATTTCGTAAAGATGCGTTATTGTGAGTACAATTAAAAAATATATGGGGGTTTGCTACAACCCCAACACTTTAGGGTTTCCCTACATTTATAATTACCTCCTTTGTTTACTTCTGCATGTATAGAATCAACTTCGGATTAGATTTGGGCCCTTTATGCTTAGTTATTATTTCTAGTCCAAATTAGTCGTTGGTTATATTTTCAAGGCTATTCAAGTGGCCTAATTTTTCCAGATTTTCCTCCTTGGATCATTTTATCATATTTATTACTAGCCTAAGGTTATATTCTCTTTCTCTACTTCGCATGCTGGAAACAAAATTGAACCTTCCTAATCACCTCATCAATAGTAATTGTAGTTCCCACTCTAGTTTCATGACCCTAATATGACATTATCTTAGATACTTTAGTCTATGAGGAACTCAGGTTGAGGATCCAGAAACGTGACTCTATTATTAGTGAATGTGATGGTTATGTATGTTCTCTATTAATATTATGATTACGATATAATTATGGTTATGTGTATTCTCTATTGACATCATGATGGTGATAGTAGTAAAGGATACATATGTTTTCTATTGATGTTATAATGATGATAGCTTTGATCTATATGTATGGTTCCATTAAGTTTATGATGATGCTAGCCATGATGGTGGTATCCCCTATGTTAGCTACTTACATTAGTTCTAGTTCATAATGAACAATGATGTGAATGACCAGGTGATGGTAATAATGCTATTAGGACAATGTCTAACACTGAGAAACCTAGTTACTGATTATCATTGAGTATGGCAGGAAACCACTAGAGGAACTCACACATGACAACTTGATGACACCTAGTCTGATGAAAATTTATATTATTTTATCTTTGAAATTCTAAGTTGATTTTGAAACCTACTATATATGTTTATCTATACTCTGATGATATGTTAATGGTTGTAGGCACATATTAGTTGTTTGTTCGAATGACTCACATATAGGTGATGGGGTTGTACAAGTGGATGGAACTGCATGAGAGGGGTGGGACAGTGTCCCTAATCTAACCCACTAGCACTCCCACCATGACTTGGGCTGGAAGGCCTGAAACACCTTCACCTTGAAGATCACGATGGCATGAGGGCAGGTCCCAAAGTTAGGTTGCTCATGAGGATTTTACTAGGGGCCGCACATCAAGGTGGATTCGTTGATCCCTGACACCATTAGTCTCACTATAGCAGGCTACATAAGAGATGATAGCGGTCTATGACATTGCATCTATACTTTCCCCTTGTAGTCACTAAATGATTGAAGGACAAGTGGCATAGCACCCTTGGAACTTCAAGGGAATTTCTTGAAGGGCACGACCAAATTGGTACTCTTCGCATAAAAAATAAAATGTTAGGCATAGCACCCTTGGAACTTCAAGGGAATTTCTTGAAGGGCACGACCAACTTTACACCCTTGGCATCACAAATAAATTGTTAGGCGTGGTACCCTTGGAGATTCAAGGGAATTTCTTGAAGGGCACGACCAAGCTTGGCACCTTCGAATCATTAAAAATAAATAAATTAATAAATATAATCAAGAATTTAAAACTAGGTAAGTTTACATCAAGGGTAAATGATGTTAGAAACCGAGGTAATTAAATCAAGAATAAAACTGAGGTTAAGAGGATCATAGGAAGAAATAAAGTATTTTATCTTAAAAACTCTACCCTGCCCATGTTGGAAAATATTAGGTAGATTATGTAGTTTAATGAGGTAAAAGGGGAAAGAGGGACATAATTGTAAGGATAAAGATAAATCCTAAACTAATTAAACCTAATTAAGAGAAGAGGAATGTGATTTAAAATAAGAATAATAAATTAAATTTAGAGAAATGTAGAGAACCTCCATGTGGCAACAACCAACATAAGAATATCCATCTAAGAGATAACTTGAGTTAAATTAGGGGGGTATATATGGGATCAAATATTGACTCATTAATTGACTTTAGTGATGAATCCAAATTAAGGAAAAAAATGGGGATAAAGAGGCAACTAGGAGAAGAAATTAGAATCTTGTTGAGGTGAGGAAAATATTAGTTTGAAATTAAAATATAAGTAAATAATTTTGGGAGACCCTTGATGAGAGAGTGACACATGGGTGGGTGAATAATCAAGCTATTGAATTATAAAAAAAATAATTAATTATGCATGACATGCCAAGTGTCATCTATGAGGACTCCTAAGCCATGAGAGAGGGGAATTTTTCGGGGAAAGCCTATCATTGGATGGATAAGACTATGTCAGGGCAGTGATTATGAAACTATAGTGAGTTTGCTAATGTAGAGGAGTTTAGAGAGGGGACTCTTGAGCCAGGGAGTGCTCTCCTCTACCAGCTATTGCATTCCTCCATTGTACAACCTCGTTGTAGCTCAGGGGTCTGCAGGGAAGAAGAGTACCCAAGGAGTAGGTTGTGACGTTAACCGATGGGAAATCACATTTGGATCAAGTACGTCATCATTCACTCTAGGAGGTGACTAGCAACAAGGGAAGACAAGTAACAACAATTCAAGTGGAGTCTCGTCTTCTGGTGAACGGTACATATGTGTTGCAATATTGTTTTGTATGATCTCTTTGTGGCCTTAGCTAAATATATGTAAATTTTATGATATGTTCAGTGAAATTTATTCAACAATGTGTTAGACAATGCTAATTTTTTTTTAATTCCCAATGTCTTTCTCTTATGGTTGTATTTTATTGTTTTATTTTAAACATATATAGTATAAAATTGGTCATTACACTTGGTATCAGAGCTATGTTGAACCCTTGAGGCCTATGGGCGCATGCATGCATGACTAGTTTTGTTTGCTATATGTGGATATTTCTCTAAAATCAAATTACTCATGTTTCAAAAAGGAATAAAAAATAAAATAAAATTTGAAGATACATTAAACATAGAGTAATGTTGTTGAAACAATTTTTGAGATTGATTTCCTTGAATTTTTGCATAAGCAAAACAAAGCCATCTCCAAAACATTTTGGAATTGGTATTGTTTTCAATCCCATAAGAATGGATTAATGAAAACTCAAAACATTCAAGGGACCGGAATGAAAAAAGCATCATGTGGATCACAAAAAAAATGTAGATCTAGGTAGTTAATGAATTTTTTTATCATTTTCTCTATATATTCGTGTGGCTATTTTGTGTGACCTCTGCAGGCTTAGACAAGATACGTGGAGGGTTTTAAAACATTTTGTCTGTAGGTATCCCCATGAGAGATTTCAAGAAGCTGAATAGAAGAAAGTGCTCCACCACTCATAGCCTTGATGGCCAGTGTTTGAGTAAAGAAAAATTTAAAGTTTTGAATCCATCTTGCTTAGGCCAAGAGGGAATTTCTCCATTTCAAACTCCAGGTTGTTTGCAATGAAGAATAATCACATTTTTTAGAAAATTCTTTTAAATTTTTATTGATAATTTGGCTCTAACGTTACTTACAGGCCGCACTAAAAATTTTAATGGAAATCTGTGGGATGAAGGGCCTCCTTTTCTGTGAAGAGTTCTTGTGATAATTTCTCCATTAAAATCTGAGTTTCAAATTTGTACAACTTATCACATTACAAAGACAGGGTTTTACGAAGAGGTTCTTCGAAAATTTGAGAGGGTTCCAAATAAATTTTTGAACCTTGAGAATTCTTTTCTTTGGGAAGGTTGCGTCCTTTTCTAATTTAAGGCAAAAGGGTTTCTTTCAAAAAATTCTAAATCTTTTGGCAAGATTTTCATCTTTTTTGGGTTCCAGGAAAAAATTTGTGGCTCAAGAAAATTTATTTGATAATTTTGTGAAGTAGCTGCTAACATACTTGCCTCATTTTATTACACCACAAGGGGTTTGAAACTAGTTTTAATTGTTATGAACTTTTGTCTTTCTAACCCTTCCTCTTGTAGAAAAAAGATTTGATTTATTAGAGCTTTGTTTGATATTTTTTTGTGAAACAATTGAGTGCAGTTGTGATTTCAGGGCTGAGAGATGTTTTTAGAAGGATCTATTTCTATTTATCTAAATTTTACATCACTTTGCAGAGGATCAAAGCCATTTTTGCCACATCAAATTGTTGTAGAAATTTTCCATTTTCTCTCTAGCCTAGGGCCAAGAGTGATTCTTTATAGTGTCTGGTCATTTGCATAATTTGTGAGGGCTACAGGCTTTGAGACTCGATAAAAAAAAAATCCTCCAAGAATTTAATAAAACTCAAGCTAAAATTTGATCAAATTTTGGAGTTGACCGTAAGCATTCCTAGACATACACTATGCAGACAGAAGAAGAAAAATAGATATGGAATGTGTTCTATTAAATTTCAATGCAAAATTTATAAAAATGCTTTCTTCTTTGGAAGATAAAAATAAAAATAAAAAATTTGCACTTGTCTTGAAACAGCACAAAGAGAAAACGTTGGACAAATGCATGGTCTCAAAATGCCATATTCCAAATTAAATTAGAATAAACCAAAGATGGGATCAAGGATATGGGATATTAAAAATGTGTTCTAACATCTTTAGTGGGTAGTTACAAAAATGCCCAAATCTTCAAAATGTAGCCAACACCTAGCTTCAAATCCTCCATGGCACCACAAGGAAGCATATAACCTCGAAATAGAGCTGGAAACCTAGGAAAAACGTTGTGGGCTCTTGGCATTTCATTTCAAACCAAAAAAAAAAAAAGGGGTCCTATTCATTCCAATAGTCTACTGTAGTCTTGATCAGGTTGTTGTCTCATTGGTCGGATTTAAGAATTGGACTATTCCCCTGCTCTGTATACAGGTCCCTCTCATCTGCAAATTCTCCCTCTTCTTCCTTTACCAAAGGGCTGGGTATCGAATCTTTAGTATTCGTGTGATTTCCTTCCTCAAAGGTATGGGGTTGAATCTCCAATCTCATCCCACCTCATTTTCATAACACCATACAATGGCACGATGGAAAAATCTAGGAAAATTAGCAGTCTCAAGATTCAAACATGAAAACATAACAATTGCAATTACAATGAAATCTTACACAACAACCCAATCCCAAATTCAACCCCATGAACAAATATTCAGACTAGAGATTACATTACTCAAGCTTCAGATCTTTGGCATGGCTTTCGATGGTAGAAGAGTGTCATGGGGACAAAATGGGCCCCAATTCACGTGAAGTGGCTAGGAAACATGGGAAGCCACTGGTAAATTTGGTTGAGTAGTTGACTTCAGTTGAATTGAAGTGCATTTCTACTTGAAAGCCCTCTTGTTTACATGGGTATCCATCCAAGTACACGCAGATCTGTTTGAGATCAGAACCAGCTACACTCAGAATTCATGCTAGTAGTTTTCTAGAACACATGCAGGGACTGATTTGCTCACGTTTTTTTTTGGACTGTGAGTTCATGGGACAGTGCTGATTTAGTGACCGTTCACAACATTCATTACATTTGTTTACTAGTAGTTTTCAAGAATAAATTTTGGGATATGTTTCCCTTCATTTCCACGCAAATATATGCTTGTGTCGGTCATACTCATACATTGTGCTGAACAGAAATATGCACTGCCGTATTTCAGATTTAATCTCACATATGTTTTGGTCTCTGACTGGTAACTCCTATTTTAGAAATGGTTATGGCCAAGAAACAGTAAGGGGCTTTTTCCAGTTCTCACAACCCAAAGTGCATCCAACCAAATTTATCTCATATTTTCTTATCAAGCTGTTTCTTAAGATCATTACACAATGTGCCTATTTTATCCTTGACTTATTTCTTTTACCTCTCAAATCTCAGGTTTCAATTAACACAAACTCAGTTCACGACAAATAGCATCAAGCCCACATGCTTAGCTACAACCTTAAGTTTTGTTCAGTACAACATTTCCATAAGTTTCAAGAGTTAAGGAATATTCTGAAGTGTGGATCTAGTTGAACATTTCATATGATAATCTCCACAATTGCGAGACTACAAACAATGGAAATATATCACGATGCATTTCAAATTTTAAAACTAAGATTTCAAGATCAAAAGTAGAATTGAATGAATAAGCAGAACCAGAGATGCTACTATTATATTTTTATTTTTTTGTATGGAACAGGTAAATATACTATGTGAACAATTGCTTTCCTTTTTCCTTGTTCATGTTTGTCAAAAAAAATTTCTGTTTGCATTTCCACAGAATTTCTGAAATATTTCATTGAAAATTGTTATTTCTAAGGCCATTTTTATATTAATTTGGTTCGAAAGGGGAATCTTGGAGGGACATTTGGTTAAAAAAAATTGGCAACGTTGATTGGAAATAGTTGTCTATTTATTTGGGTATTAAAATTGTTTGATCTACTAAGGTTATGCACAATATGATGGGCAAAGGTGAGGAACTTTCTTTCAGCCATATACACACAGATATAAGGATTTGCCAGTCTATTTAGCCAATATGCATCCATTGGGACAAAATTACACACACATGTCACTGTTCTAGAGGGCCTCCTTTCTTGGAACAAAAATCCAATCATTTGGAGATTTGATCATTTCCCACTGAGATTCCAACTTAATCTTCGAAGTTTAAACTCCAACTCTAGTCTTTTTCTCTTTAGTATTTTTCTTAAGGCCAATGACTTCATTGAAGAGTAAGGTAATGGCCTCACTTTGCACTCTTTTAGAGTTTGCCTGAGATAAAATTTCAACCTCAGAACGGTGCTTCAAACCATTGCCTTAATTTATTTCGTTTAATTTAGAATAGATTGAATCATACATCCTTGGGGTTTAAGTTGAAAGCGAGCAGCTACAAGCTCGATGGCCATAGAGTAATGAGAATATTTTGATATATTATTTAAATGCCTCAACATATATAACAATTAAGTCTAGTGAAAATCTATGATAGTTGATTTTGGCATAAAGTTAAATTGATTAATGGGGTTTTAGCTTTATTTCATAATTCTTAACTAATGAGCTTTTGAAATGTGTCTAAATGATATTTCAAACATTTAGTCGAATGGATTAGGAAACTTAGGTTCTACTTCAATCAATATTGTTTTCCACATACAGGTATTTCTTGGAGATTATTTTCTTCACATATATATTTAAATTATTACTGTGTGCAATACATTTTTGTTTCTATTTTCAATTCGAAAACAAAATGGAGACACCAAATTAAACATTGAGTATCCAATCAATTATATTTGCCACTGTACCTTCAATTTCTCTCAATTTTTCAATCAGAATTATTTTTAAAGGGACTTACTGGAATACCACCCTTACTGGGATATCAACTAAATTTAAGGCAAATAGAAACTTCAAAGCAATATCTAAACATGCAAATTTTATAATACTTTAAGTAGTATATTGTTCCTTTCTTCAGTCCATTCTCTTTTATCTTCTTAGACATCTTCCAAATGGTTGAACATCATTTTGACCCTACATTTTTCCTATTCATCAGATATACTCCATGTAAATTTTTAGGATATCAAATAGTGCACAAACATTTTGTGATGTATCTGAATAAATAAATGATAGTTATAGCACGTGTAGAATAAATGTATATTTATATATGGAAGTACTAAAGCTACAAAATTAGAGACTCTATTTAGGGCGATATTGAAATATACAACTAAGAAACCCTCATCCTTCAAATGAATTGGTTAATACACATGTTTTATGACAGCTAAGGATGTTTAAATGTGCTCAATA
>APFE030636408.1:84785-110663 GCA_000404065.3 Pinus taeda
TTTCTTTTATTTTTATTTAACCAAGCTAAAATGTTTAACATACATTAAATTACAACATCCATTTTTACTCTTGATTCAAATATTTTTTCACTCTATGCTAGTTTGCATATCACGATATTTGATACCTTTCGGGGGTTAGTAGATCCAGAGATGGATCTATTCTAGTTTAATTCCCCCATTTAAATAGGCTACATTCCAAGTGAATACCATGGGTCAATACCATGTGCAATTTTGGCGAATACCATGGGTCAATACCATGTGCCATTTTTATTTTTACTAATACTAATATTAGGGTTAATAATGTTTTTTTGCATGGTATTAATATAAAAAAATAAAAAAATGTTTTATTTGTTTACCATACCTCTCGTTATTTTTATTAATTTACCATACCATTCATAAATACAAGGTGACTTATGGAGTAAATATAAAAAAAATGTTTTATTTGCTTACCATACCTCTCGCTTATTTATATTTTTATTAATTTACCATACCTCTTTTACAAATATGGTATTTGGCCCATAGGATAATGGATTCACTTAAATCAAACCTCTTTCTTGAGCCTTCATAAATAGAATAAGGGTTATGGACTAAATATAAAAAGAGGTTTTATTTATTTACCATGCGTCTAGTTTATTTATATTTTTATTTATTTACCATACATTTTGAGTAAGTATAAAAATGCGTTTTATTTATTTACCATACCTCCACTTTACTTATATTTTTATTGTTTACACCCTTGCATGTATATAAGGTGACTTATGGAGTAAATATAAAAAACGCTTTATTTATTTACCATACCTCTCATTTATTTATATTTTTATTAATTTACCATACCTCTTTTATAAATATGGTATTTGGGCCTTTGGCCCATAGGATTCACTTCAATAAAACCTATTCTTGAAAATGGGCCAATGGATTCACTTAAATCAAACCTATTCTTGAAAATGGGCGAACGGAAGGTTGTAACTCCTAATTTCAAGGGCTAAATTTACCTTTTTTACCCTCTCCCTTAAAATAAGGTGGTTATTTGAGGTGATTTGTAAAAATGTACTATGATACAAAATATTCGCCCACTAAAAATTTAAAACCCCTTAATTTCGCCAAAGGGCGAACATTCGCCCCTAAAATCACCCCTAAAAGTAATTTTGAGGAAACCAAGGAGGTTTTTGTCAATCACGATTGATATAAAAAACCTCTTTCAGTTTATTGATAGGTGTCATGAATTGGAATATTTGACTAGATCTTTATAGACTATTTTTGCAAATTTAAATATTTAATGATTTCCTATTTTAGATATTATTTTGTGGCAAATATTCGTAGCAACTGGAAACTAATTTCCAAAATCTTAGAGAGTTTTTTCTCAATAATGACCTTATCTACAAAAAACTCTATCAGTTTCGTAATAGGTGTTATGGTTCAAGAGATACGAGTTCATATTTGACCCCTATTTTCAGAAATTCGGTCCAAAGTTAATGTAATTGTTTCTATATTTAGGGAGATGGTTGAGCTTAACTCCCTTAGTACAGGGATTAGCTAATTGCATATATTTTATGAATTTTAGAGTGTAAAGGGTTTGAATTTTTTTAGTAGAGGAAAACTTCTTTGGATTGTGTAAAGCTTTTTTTGAATATTATATTTAATGGAGCAGTTTCTACCCTTTATATTTGGGATCCATCACGGTGTTTAATGTGCAACATATTTTTCTTGTAAATTCATTTCCACGCTTTGTTTTTTTGCTAATTTTGTTACAACATTCTCTAAGGGAAGTGTTAGGAATCCATCCACGCACGATGCTTATTTCATAATGATTATTTTGTTTAATGTAGTGGTTATCTTTTCAAAATCCATCCTCTATTAGATGCTCTATTGAGTAACCCCATGCTTCCTTCTCTTCTAAGGTTGCCAATGTAGATCCATCCCCTGATTGATTCCTGCATGGCAGCGATATTTTTCCTATTTTCTTCTCTCATTATATTTTTAGTTTGGCTAAACATTGTGCTTACTTTGGCCCAAGTTTGCCAACAGAAACTAGCCTCGATTCCATAGCCCAATGGCCCCTTCTCTTGCTATTTTCAACCCACAATTTTCAATCAAATCCCCATACTTCATAGCTAGCCTAAGATTCACTTATTGCAACCACATTTTTTTTCCAAAGGGAGAGGCCTCTCTAGTCTGGCAGGGCTAGATGCCAGATCAAAAGCTTGGTTTGTGGTTACCTCGGAATTGCCTCTTCTCAGGCTTGAGGTTCATTCTAGGTGCTAACATATTGGTGCCACTAATGGGGATGAGGTGACAAACCTTCTCTAGGAAAGATCATTAAAGTTTCAGATCTGGTTACTAATGGTAGACAGTGATCAAACACATATGAAGGCTGAAACATCCACCTGGCGATTCCACCTCAATCCAAAGATTCTAGTGCTCACTAATATGTTCATGTACTAAAATGCGATGGTACGGTATGTGGCAAACCTTGTGTGTCGTGAAGTTTTCAAAGAAGTTAGAGATCAGTTAGTGGATATTGAAATAGATGAGGTACTTTTCATTACCATGCTTCAACATTTGAGATATGTGAAGTTTCCTCTTAATGGTAAAACTAGTTTCTTTGAGTTAGTGGTTGAAAAATTTAAGAAGGAGATTGAGTATATAGATGTTCAAATTAAGTCATATGAATTCCACGATCCCAAAAGGTTCTTGGAAACTCTCCCTCCAAAACAAGAAACAATAGGGCTATCCATAGATGTTAGGATTGACAGTTTGTAGCTGGAAGCATACGTTGAGGAGTTAGGGCAGCATAAATGGTTTGGCTTCTATGATCTTGTTATTGCATATATGGATTATTTTTTCAGTTTGAATAACAAACCAGATTGTCTTTTACACAGCCAAACTCATCTTGTGCATGTATAGCTATCAACATTTCCAATTATGTCCTAGTTCAAGCACTGCCTAGCATCATTGTTGCCATAATTGCTTGATTGGTTAATTTGGCATTACAACATCACTTGATTTAGTGATTTGTAGGAAAGTAGGGTAGGTTCATACATAAATAATTTTCCCAAAAAAGCATTTCAGTTTCTGACATTTGTTTTAGTTTCCTAATGTACAGGTTGCAGTATGTGTGTTTTTTTGGTTAGTATAAGTTGTTCAGGTTTGCAGTTGTTTGTGACTATATTTTCCAATGGATGAGGCACTTGTTCTGTGGTGTTATTGAAACCTCCAAGGAGCTTCCATCCCCAATAAGGCCAGCGTTAGTTCCAATCTTCGCAGCCTGTCACTAGGGATCAAAATGGGCTCTTACTATGTATGGTTTTCAGAGATGTTTGCAAATGAGTTTTAGTGCAAATAATATCCTAAGCATGTTCATCAGAAGCAGCTCGGAAATATATTTCCAATGGTATATTGCACGCCTGAAATTGGTTCATGGATCAAAAGATATGATCGAAATGAATGATTGATTCTTGGTTATGCATGTTTTGAGGTCATTTGCTGCACACAGGGACACATTTACTACATAATCAGTTACTGAAGTAATGGACATGAATTTTACAAAAGTGAAAGAGTTTTTGTCAATCACATACCTAATAACAAAAACGTCCTTCAATTTATGTGCAGGTGTTACTATGTGGGAGATATGCATTGATATTTGAAGCCTACATTAAAACAAAACAAGTTTTGCATTTGTTTTAATGTTTTAGTCATTGTAGTGCGACACCATTTTACAACAAATGGAAAGTAATTTTTGGAAACCCAAGGAGGTTTTTGTCAACCATGAGCCATATAACAAAAACCTCCTTCAATTTATTAACAAGTGTTGGAATTGGAATATTTGACTAGGTCTTTACAACCTATTTTTACAGATTTAAATATTTAATGATTTCCTGTTTTAGAGATTATTGTGTACCATAGATTTCAAGCAAACAAGTTTTATGGTTCAAAAGATACGAGTTCATATTTGACCCCTATTTTCAGAAATTCAGTCCAAATTTAATGTAATTGTTTCTATCTTTACGGAAATGGTTGAGCTCAACTCCCTTAGTACAGGGATGAGCTAATTGTATATATTTTATGAATTTCAAAGTGTAAAGGTTTTGAATTTTTTTAGTAGAGGAAAGTTGCTTTGGACTATGTAAAGCTTTTTCTAAATATTATTTTTAGTGGAGCAATTTTTGCCCTTTAGATTTGGGATCCATCACGGTGTTTAATGTGAAGCATGTTTTTCTTGTAAATTCATTTCCATGCTTTTTTTTCTGCTAATTTCGTTACAACATTCACTAAGGGATGTGTTAGGAATCCATCCATGCACGATGCCTCTTTCACAATGACTATGTTGTTTAATGTAGTGGTTATCTTTTCAGAATCCATCCTCTGTTAGATGCTCTGTTGAGTAACCATGTGCTTCTTTTTCTTCTAGAGTTTCCAATGTATATCCATCCCTTGATTGATGCGTGCAGGGCAGCAATATTTTTTCTCTTTTTTCTCTCATTATATATTTAATGTGGCTAAACATTGCGCTTACTTTGGTCCAAGTTTGCCGGCAGAAACTAGCCTCGATTCCATAGATCAATGGTCCTTCTCTTTCTGTATTTGACCCACAATTTTCAATCAAATCCCTGTACTTCATAGCTAGCATAAGATTCACTTATTGTAGCCACGTTTTGTTGGCAAATAGAGAGCCCTCTCTGGTCTGGCAAGGCTAGATGCCAGATCAAAAGCTTGGTTTCTGGTTACCTCGGAATTGCCTCTTCTCAGCCTTGAGGTTCATTCTGAGTGCTAGCATATACTTCTTTTGAGGTCGTTGCCTGAAATTACTTTACCTTCATTGTATATACCAGCTTGCTTTTCCTTGCAAGGTTTCAAGTACACTGTCATCTGAGCTTGGGGCCTCAAGTGAAGGCTATAAGTTTTGAATGATTTGTGTCAAGTTTGGTTGATTTGGTTTATAGTCAAGTTTAGAGTCGGTTGTGAGTCAGTTTTCGGTACATATTGAATCATTTTTCACTTTTTTGTTTGTTTGTTTGACTATATTGCCCAATGGATAAGGCACCTAGTCTAGGGTGTTCTTGACACCTCCAAGGAGCTGCCATCCCCAATAAGGCCAATGTTAGTGTAAGTATCTGCATACTTCCATCGAGTATCAAACTTACTAGCATTTTCATTTTAGGGGTCTCATACTGAAAACTTTTACTTCATTTCATTAGGTCATGTCAAATTGATCCATTGATGGTTGTCTTCTCTTCAGAAAATCTAATTTCTCCCTAATAGAGTATACTTGCTAACCTTTCTTCAAGTTCTCTTTAGTTATGGTTTCATGGTCAATTTGTAATAACGCTTTCATTAGGTCATAAGGCATATTTCATTAGGTCTTAGGTTTTCATTACCAAGGTCAAGAGCATTATTTAAAAGTGTAAATAAAGGGTAGTAAGGGTATGAGGATGATAAATAAATCAAGTATGATGGCTAGTAAGTCATAGCCACTGTATAATTCTCTTTTAAACTAATGTAATTTTCACCCCAAAAACATGTTTTTGAGGTGAAAACAGAGTATTTTGAGTTAATTTGTATTTCTTATGTAATTTTAAGTCACTTTATGTAATAAATTATCCTGACTACACCAAAGCATCTCTCCTTGCTGCAACGCAAAGAAACACTGCAAAATCAGTTCAAGTTGAGCATTATCCACCTGAAAAGAAACAATGAAGGAAAGGCATTAAAAACAGAGTTTTGAAAAAGGTCAACATTAGAAAGTGGGTTTTTTCAAGTGAAAAATAAAAATTTAATCCTATATAAGGTCTCACATTTCATTTTCAAGTTCATCATTCTCATTTTGCAATAAAGAAGTCAACAAGTGAGGAAAAGAGGAAAGGTTGAGTGAGTTTTGGGCAAAGGAGAAGTGGTGTTGTGCTTCTAGAGGTTGTTGCTACGCATTTGGAGCAGTGGTGAAGTGGCGATGTGCTTCTACAATCTGGCACTGTGCATTTTAGGCAAAATAGTTGGCACTGCGCATCTGGAGGTTTCCATAGTGCAATTTTACACTATGCTACACGTTGGGAAAAAAACAACAAAAGACCTTCTACCACCTCAAAAAATTCAAGATTCCCCTCCTTCCCTTCATACAAGTAAGTTTTCCTCCCATACTACATTGTTGGTTTCCAATCAAACTTTTAAGCATAATTCCCCATGGTAAATGTGAAACCCTAAATTTTCCGCTAGTTATGCCTAAAACCCTAAACCTTATTATTCCTCCTATCACCTTTCACTAAAACTCTAAAATCTTTCCCTATATCATTCCATAACATCCACATACCTTTATCCCTCTTCCCAGAAAGAAATATCTCAAACAAACTAAGCCCTCCCTCTCATTTTTATGATTCCTACTCCCTAATTCAGTTTCTAGCCCATAAGGTCATCTCCCATCACCTCACTCCTAAAATCACTCCTGCTCATTCCCTTTATCCCTTTTCTTGGAGTGTATAGCCTCAAATCTTGTAAACATGGACAGAGAACACTGAGACTATGAGGAGGAGGAAAACACAGGCAATGATAGTTCAACAGATAGACCCCAGCATTAGATAAAAGCACACAAGGGAGGTAGGATTATTAGGGAGGAGCCATCAAACCTCAAAGAATTTCAGGCCTCTCAGTTAGCTGTCACTTGTTTTCGACAACTAGGGTGCTATGAGTTGTGTGAGCAAGTAGAGAGAGTTCAACGCCACCCTGATCTCACCAGACTTTTTGTAGCTCATCTTCAGGACAACAAGGTGACTCTTGCTGGGGTGAAATTTACAATTTCACTTTCCATTATTGCAGATGCAACTAGGAATTCAAATGTAGGGGAGAAGTGGTACAAGGCACAAGACCTAGACTAACATTATTATAAGCCTTATATCAAACCCAAGTAGAGAAATGAGGCAAAAAAACATTCTTCTTTCAGATTCCTTGAGGACAAGTATGCCCGCATGATGAAAATCATCATGAAATATTTCACTTCTGAAGGCAAATTTTCTAGTCTGTATACCTATCACATCAGGCTTCTCATGCATTTTACCAAGGTGAGGATATTAAACCTCCCTTATTTCTTGTTCAAGAATATTGAGAAGATGGCCCATTTTGTGCAGAAGAAGCCATACCCTCAGCAGATGAGCAGTCTCTATCATTATTCTGTGATCAAGATTATTATGTTTCATCATCTTAGCCTTTTCAACATCTCTTGGGAGACATTTATTGCTCATGACATCTTCAATGGTCCTCAAATTCCTCCACTAGTGTCTCAAGAATTAGGGGGACCTTCTAGCAGTGCTCAGGTGAAAACAGATGAGGAGGCCAAAGAGACTAGAGCTACTGAGGTTCCCAGGACTTACATGACATATAAGAGGGGCACAAGGAGATTGTTTGCAACTGATAGGCAAGTGTTTGCTCCATGGGATGTGGAAGGGACCTTGCCTTATTCATAAATCCATAGGAAAATTCTTGCTCCACAGGATGTGGAAGGGGCTTTGCCTTCTTCATCAACACAACAGGTGCAACAACTACACAAAGGGAAAGAAAAGATGCCAGAGGAAATATTTGATGATTAGGAGAAAGAGAGAGACATTTATTTGATAGAGCATGATGAGCTAAAGCAGCATTATACTCATCATGGCATGGAAATAATTGACTTAGAGGCTCAGGATGAAGAAACAATAAAGGACATCATCATATAGGAAAAGGAGGCTCAAGTCTAAGATTTGATGGACAATTTGGAGTGGGCCAAGTATATCATCACATATTTGGAGCAAGAGAACAAGTAGTTGAGTGACAAGCAGGTCCTCATGAAGCTGGAACTTCTAAAGACAAACGACAAGGTGAAAAGGAGGCACAGGTCACTTTGACCCCTATTGAGAAGGAAATTGAGGATGATAGAGAGACTTGGCTTGACAGGGTCAATTTGCACTTAGCGAAGTTCTTTCAGAAGGCCAATAGGGATAATCAAATGATTAGGCATATGGCCTACCATTACAGGACTCGAAACAAAATTTGCAACATGAGGGTCAAAAAGATGAAAGCATGGCTAAGGCAGGATCTAAAAGGCAAAAAGGAGGAGGATAGGCTTAGCTTGCTTGTTGAATTTTCCTTGGTTCATCAGAATACTTGATGATGGTGCCTCTCACCAATTTTGGTCAAGATTGGAAGATTTTTTGTCATTTGCAAATTTTGAAATTTTAAACACAGAAAATCAGGCTCAACGCACAACGCCACTAACTCTATGATTTTCCTAGGGGCACTCAATGACCAAATGGCTTGCATTTTTGGATTTAGAGCAATGATAGATGCACCCTATTGATTTGATAATTTTTGGGGCAGAACTCATCCACCAAAAGCTCAACAAACACCCTAACAATGACCTTTTTGCCACTTTTTTGACACACAGAAGCTGTCTTGGGAGAATCAACGTTTGTGGTGTCAAATGAGCTTCCAATGAAGAAAATATAGGTGTTTTGGAAAGTATACTTGAAAAAATTTCCAATGAGCTATCATAAGCTCAATTTGGAAGCCAGGAAGGCCTCCCAAAGGGACCTGAAAGTGGCACTACGCATTGAGCAAGTGGCACTGTGCATAGGGAAAATTTTCCACAGGGTGGCTAGTTTTCCATGTTCTGACTGTGTTCATGGATTTTCTCCCATGGAGGATGTCTTCCTAATGTAAATTATGACTTGGCTTGTAAATATGATAGATAATTAGTAGTAGAGGGTAGATTCATTGCATTAAAAGTCAATTTGAGCTCAAATGAATCAGTTTTTCCATTTTAGAGGCAAGTTGTTAAGATGCCTATATTCTTGTTTCTTGTTTAGTGTTGTTTAGGTTAGCTCCTCCTCTTATGGATTCAACACCTAAGGATGGGAGGAGGTTGAAGTAATGCCTATATATTTTTCTTCCTTCTCATTGTAAAGAGTTGGACTCAGATGGATGCTCATACCTTTATTATACATCATTATGTAGTAGTTTAGTAGGAGATTATTAATAATTGTAGCTATTTTTATGGGATCCACGTGGTATGAAGTTTTAATACAGTTTCTTCTTGTGATCATATTTTAGTATGTTTTGTGTATTTCATTAATTGTTTCATTGCTTCTAAGTGAATGCCTTCAAGTTGATAGGCAGAATTCATTACATCACTCCTCTGCTTTGGAAAATATTCCCCATTATACATTTTCTACAGTTTGGGAAGGATCCATGATAATCAGATGCGCTTCCTAGCCTCGCACCAGTCTTAAACACCTCACCCATCAAGCCCTAGAGTTCTAAAACTTATGCCTACCTTGCCCCATTGAGCACCCTGCAATTTAGACCTAATTCCTTAGCCCTAAACTATCCAGCTCCTCCTAATCTAGCAAAAACCCTTCAAAATCAAATTAAAACTTCATGCTATTATACCTAGCCTAAAATCATTTTCTTGATCTGGTCATCTTGGCTAAGATCCTTAAAGAGAGAGCCCTCTCCCGACCTAGTAGGGCTAGCTACTTGGCTAAGCGTGGTTTGTGGTTACCCTGACATTGCCTTCCTTCAGCTTAAGGTTCAATCCAAGTGATAACACATATCTCCAATTACTAAATATTGGACCATTGACTACTGAATCAGTGTACCATTGAACCAACCACTGAATCACATATCACAAACGCAATCATAGATCACTAAACCATTCATGCATTACTGAATAGAAATTCTCAACCCTACCTAGTCAGAATATACCAAGTCATAACCAATTTATTCCAATTAATATTTTTGCATACTAACTGAACATCATTGGTGAAGAACAAAATATAAGAAAGAATTTATCAATTTTCATCACCAAGAAACAATTTCAAACCCTAGAATACATATGTGACTTTAGTTAAACAAATTTGTGTATATACACTCTTGTTAAGAGTTAATCCTGAGTATATATTTCAACATACTGAATATATTATGACAGACTTTATACATGACAATATTGAATCAAATCATCATATATCATTGCAATCACATTCATGTCATACCATCACCATATCTAAAAATCTAACATTTTTAACTACACAAACAAAAATAGATCAAGCATGTATATCGATGAGTCCTCAATGTACTTTCAGATCAATTGGATCTTAGACATCTCCTTGATCCCTAGTGAACACATATTTCAAATTACATCACACATGAGAGGCATATCCAATGCACACCTAGCTTGTTGACATCCATCTCCTTGTATAGTCTTTTTCTTTTCCAATACCACAGGAAAATATTTGGTAAGGTTGATGGTATTTGTTTCACTAGATCAAATAGACATTGTTTCCACAATCCTATGGGAAATTACCATGGTAGTAGCTCATGGTTTCCTATTTTCCATGGTTTGGGTTATGTATGTGACTTATGTTCACAAAACCTAGATATGTACATCACTCTTATTCACAAGAATTACATATACTTTTCAAACTTCATAAGCAACATGCATTTTATGACTTACTTGTCCATTATTTTCTCATAGACTTTCTAATGCCTCCAACAATATTCTTGTTACAAACATTATTTCCATAACCATCATGTTATAACCAATTTTACATGAAGGAAATATTTGTCAAATAGGTTTCCATGAAGGAAAACACATTAACCATAATGCCAACAATTGCCCCTTTTGGACTTGATGGAAACGACCTTCCTGTTTAGAAACCACTGGCAAATACCAAGACTTCTCTCCCCATTTTTCATCAAGGGAAAAGGATTGAACTAGGCTAACTGAAGTATATCCCTTATAGTTATCATCATTGTAAGTCCAATATTCTCGTATGAACTATGAAATTTTCATACTGACCATGCTATCTCTGGGCATATGCTAGAACTTCTAAAGATATGCAATAGAGTACAAGACTATAGGACTCAAAGACATGACTTCTCCTATATTATTCACTCTATGATCAATATCGCAACATAATGGGGTTACACATTTGACCCAAATTTTATAGCAATTTTGCAAAATAATGGGAATGCATACATAGCATGATGTTAGAAAATTATATATTACAGACTAATGGAACACATAAAAATTGCAAAAATATAAACACAATTAACACATAAAACAATAGAGACATAGATATACGTGGTTCACCTAGTTTGGGCTATGTCCATAGAGAAACAACCAGTCCTTCCTTTTATATTATCCAGTAAATTGAAGAGATACAACCTATAATAGATCTGCTAGAATTCCCTCTTCGCTCTTAATCTTCGTTCTCTTCCTCACTCCTAATACAGATCTACATAGACGCAATACAATTCCCTCATATATAGTGAGGGGTTTCCTTCTAAGGAAAACCCCTAAGTTAGGCATAACTTATGTTATCAGATCTCTGCCTAATGAACGACCCAGATTGACTATGAAATTACAACATTTTACAAGGCAATTTTACATCTATTCTTAGCTTTGGGGGTGTTGCCCCAGATCCCCCTGCTAGTGGGGGTTCCCAAATTTCGTAGTCACCCCCCTGCAATGAATATTTTATAGGTAGCATTGCCACCCAATTACAAACTGGGGTCCAATGCGGGGATACCTTTGAATACAGAAGATAATTCGACTCCACACCTAACAATCTTCAACTTGGAGACTGATTATAGCAACTCCGCCATTGCTTCATTTGTTGGACAATGAATCCACTTTGGACTTGGATTTTTCTCATCTTCTTCATCATACTTGAAGACCAATTGAAACTAAGAAAATTCTCACTTTCTCCCTGGTTACAAATTTTGTTAACATATCTGCAGGATTCTGGCAAGTGTGTATCTTTTCCAGCTTCAACTATCCATCTTCCAATGGTGACCGTATGAAATGGTACTTGAGTTGTATATGTTTAGTCTTGGAATGAAATGCAGAGTTCTTTGCAAGATGTATGGCACTCTGGCTGTCACTGTATAACTTTCCCAACTCCTACTTCTTAAACAATTCATCCAGAAACCTTTGTAACCAAATCATTTCTTTACTAGCCTCTGTAGCAACAACATACTCTGCTTCTGTTGTTGAGAATGCAACAACACTTTGCAATTTTGAGATCAAACTGACAGTTGTTCCACCTACAGTAAACACATACCCTGTTTAGCTCCTCCTGTTATCTCTATCACCCACCATATCTGCATCAACATATCCCTGTAGAGGAATTTCTAAACCACCAAGGCATAATGCTTGATTTGTGGTACCTCTCAAATACCTGAGAATCCACTTCACTGCCATCCAATGTTCTTTTCCTGGATTTTTCATGTACCTGTTTAAAACTCCCACTGCATGTGCAATATCAGGCCTTGTGTAGACCATTGGACATATTAAGCTTCCAGCTGCTGACGCATATGGAACTTTAGACATATGAGCCATTTCTTCTTGAGTCTTGGGACATTCCTCCTTACTTAATTTGAAATGGCTAGCCAAAGGTATATTAACTATTTTTTCATTCTGCATAATAAACCTTTTCAACACCTTTTCTAAGTACTCACTTTGAGACAATGTTATTTTGCAATTCTTCCAGTCTCTAGTTATTCTCATACCAAGGATTTGTTTTTTAGCACCCAAATCCTTCATTGCAAATGAGTTTCCCAATTTTCTTTTGAGTATGTTTATTTCCTGTGTGTTAGAACCTACAACAAGCATGTCATCTACATACAATAACAATATAATATAGCTGCCATCATTTTGCCTTTTTAGATAAACACAATGATCAGAGTGACATCTACTATAACCTTGTTCAGACATAAACTTGTCAAACTTTAGATACCACTACCTTGGAGGATGTTTTAAGCCATACAAGCTCTTCCTTAACCTGTACACTAGTTTATCCTTCCCTTTTACCTCATATCCTTGTGGCTGATGCATATATATCTCTTCCTCTAAATCCCCGTGGAGAAAGGATGTCTTTACGTATAACTGCTCAAGATGCAAATCTTCAACTGCAACTAGACTTAAAATAGTTCTCATTGAAGTCATTTGAACAACAGGAGAAAATATCTCATCAAAGTCTATACCCCTTTTCTGTGAAAACCCTTTCACCACAAGTCTAGATTTATACCTTTTTCTACCTCCATCTTCTTCCTTCAACTTGTAAACCCATTTATTCTACAATTTTGTTTTACCTGTAGGAAACCTGACTAAGTCCCATGTCTGGCTATGTGCTATGTATTCCATCTCCTCTTTCATTGCTTGCTCCCACTTCTTCTTGGTTTCTACTTGCACTTCTTCTTCATAACATTCTAGTTCACCAGAATCAATCAATAATACATAATATAATGAAGGAGAGTATTGTTTAGGGGGTATAATTACCTTGGTAGATCTTCTAACACCACTTTCAGGTGTTTGAGGTGCTTGTTTCTATTGTGGTTGTTATTCTGGCTATTGATCATTATGATTTTCAGGCACCATCACTTTTTGTGTGATTTTGTCAAGCACTATGTATTCTCCATTTTCTTTTTCTTGTTTCTTTTCCTGCAGTTGATACTTATAAAAAACCTTTTCATTAAATATGAAATCTCCTCTCCTAACGATTTTGTGTTTTTCATAATCATAAAAGTGATAACCAAAATCATCAACACTATATCCAATAAAGGTACATTTCTTTGGTTTTTGCTCAAGGTTTTTTCTATTTTCTTTATTAATGTGGACAAAGGATTCACAACCAAAAGTCTTTAAAAAATAGTAGTTTACCTTTTTACCTGTCCATGCCTCCTCTAGAATACCACCATCCAAGGAACTTGAAGGCCTTCTGTTTATTAGATAAACAACAGTATCTACGTCATCTGCCCAAAATTGTGAAGGAAATCTTGCATGCAACCTCATGCACCTTGCACGCTCCATGATTATCTTGTTCATCCTTTCTAACGCACCATTTTCTTATGGTGTTCGTGGAACTGTCTTCTCTCTACGAATTCCATTCTTTTAAAAATACCTATCAAACTATTTGTTGTAATATTCACCTCCATTGTCTGATCTGAGACACTTCAACCTTTTTCCTGTCTCATTTTCAACCAAAGCTTTCCATTTCTTGAAAGTATCAAATACATTAGATTTATTTCAAATACAATAAATCCAAGTTTTTTTGGTTGCATCATCAATAAAAGTAACATAATAATGAGATCCACCAAAAGATTATACATGAACAGGTCCCCATACATCTGTATGTGCAAGCTCTAATTTTTCACTTTTATTTTCTTTCCCAACTCTAATGAATCTGATTCTCTTCTATTTTCCATAAACACAATTCTCATAGAATTTTAAATCAACATGCCTCAAACCTGGCAACATATTTCTTGAGTGAAGAATCTGCATCCCCTTCTCACTCATGTGCCCGAGCCTATGATGCCACAATTTTGTACCTTCTCCTGAAGAGGTTAAATCATTAACAGAATTAGAAATACCATTGCATAAATACAATGTACCAACCTTTCCTCCTCTCTCTATTACGACAGATCCTTTAGTGATCTTTCAGGTTTTCTCTGTGAAAGTAGTTACGCAACCTTCACCTCCAGACTTCCCTATTGAAATTATATTTTTCTTCAGATCTAGAACATGCCTTACCTTGTTCAATAGCCACTGATTTTCATTTTTCCGTTTTATGAAAGTTGTACCCATTCCAATGATTTTACAAGGTTTATCATCACCCAATCAAACCTATCCAAAATCTCCTTGAACATAATCATAAAAATGTTTCCTATTAGGTGTGGCATGGAATGAGGCCCCTGAATCTACCACCCAAGCATCAATAATATTTTCTAATGAAAGAATCAAAGCATCTTGCAACACATCACCTATTACATTAGCTTCATGATTATTCTCTTGTTGTGCATCTCCTTCTTTTCCCTTTCGACACTTGCAATCTTTCTTCAGGTGTCGTTTCTTCCCACATTTCCAGCACACTATCCCTGATTTGGACTTGGATCTGCCTTTTTTTTACTTACTGCGATATCCAGAGCTCTTTCCTCTTTCCATTTTTCTTCCCCTAGCCTCTGTAGTCAAATCATTGACTAATGTCTCATCGGAGATTTTAAGTCGCATTTCCTCGCTAAGGATTGCACTAACAACATTATCAAACTTTAAAGTACTAGATCCAGAGACAGAGTTACCGATGGCCATAACTAAACCATTGCAACTTTCTGGCAATGAGCACAGAAATAAAAGAGCCCTAACTTCATCATCAAAAGTTACCCATATAGAACTTAACTAACTGGTAACTATATTAAATTCATTTAAATGATCAACAATAGATCCACCTTCTGACATCTTCATATTAAATAAATTCTTCATAAGAAATACCTTATTTGAGGTCAGGGTTTTTCATATATTTTAGCCAAACATTAAGCCCTTTGTTTTCATTTCCTTTGAAATATTAAATGCTACCGACACCACTAGGCACAATTGTATTGTTCCAAGTGATTTTCTGTCAAGAATATCCCATTATGCGTTTCTCATACTCGTCGGCTTCTTTGTGTTTCCACTAAATGGTTGGTATAGATCTCTCTAGTCAAAATAATCTTCCATTTGCATCTTCCATAGCTGGTAGTTTTGGCTGTTAAATTTTTTGATCCTAAACCTACCATCTTCTACCATTTCTCCCACTTGAACTAGGAACCCTTCTCTCCTACGAGTTTATCAACCAAATAGACCTTCAACCCTAATAATAGTTGTTAGAAAATTATATATTACAGAGCAATGGAACACATAAAATATTGCAAAGATATGAACACAGAAAATGCATAAAACAAGAGAGACACAGAGATACATGGTTCACCCAGTTTGGGCTCCGTCCATGGAGAAACATCCAGTCCTTCCTTTTATATTATCCAGTGAATTGAAGAGATAAAACCTATAGTAGATCCGCTGTAATTCCCTCTTCACTCTCAATATCCTCTCTCTTCCTCACTTATAATACAAATCTACATAGACGCAATACAATTCCCTAATATATAGGGAGGGGTTGCCTTCTATGGCAAAAAACCCTAAGTTAAACATAACTTCTACCGTCAGATATCCGCCTAATGAATGGACCAAATTGACTATGAAATTACAACATTTCACAAGGCAATTTTACATCTATTCTTAGTTTTGGGGGCACTTCCCCCGATCCCCCCGCTAGGGAGGTCTCCCAAAGGTCGCAATCGCCCCCCGTGGACCCCCATGACAGCAAATATTTTACGAGCGGCGTTGCTGCCCCATTATGAACTGGGGTCCAATGTGGCGATACCTTTGAATACAGAAGAGAATTAGGCTCCACACCCAACACATGACCTCTTCCCAATAGCCCATACATGACTGAATATTTTTTCCAAACAATATGGGTCTTTACATGACCTTTACATCAATAAATTGTAACCACGTCCTCCCACCTTTACTCACTTTCATTGTTTTCCCTAGGTTAAACATGAATTGAGGCTGTCTTTGATAAGACTCAACCTCCTATGTGACCTTAAGGAAATGGAATCAACAACTTAAGACCATATTGACCTTCTTTAGGTGCTATAGGACCTCCAAGTGTTACCTAACCACTCTAGGTATTCAACCCCTAAGTTGACTATCTTTTTCACTAACCTAGAGCCTCAGAGGCTCCCTTTCCAAGGCATCTAAGTGACTGTATCCCTCCACTAGCACTCATAAGCCTAGGTCCATGTGGTTGTGTACTTTTCCATTCAGTTCTATGTTAGCAACCTCGAATTTTGAGCCACGTTTTTAGGACTAGCACTCAGACCTCTACTAGAACTTAGTGAAACTTACGAAAATAATAAATGGCATAGAAACATAGCCTGTGAATGAAAAACTGAACTAAGACTTGACCTAACCCCTCTGAATCAAGACTGACATCCCATCAACACTCATGGTAAATGTGAAACCTGTAGGTCATGGATGCATATCTAAACATAAGGATCACAAAAATTATTTGAGATTTAATAAGAAGGGTTTATACCTTCTCACAATAGTTTCATAACACCAGTTAGGTCATACATTAATTAACCATACACTCATTGAGTGAAATGTGATAAGATCCATACTTATATTTGTTGATTGACCATGCATATAACAAACATATAACCAAATCAATAAGAATGATAGAACATCCATTTAAGCCACATGATATCAAGTACATCTACTCATCAAAAGAATAGGAACTTAGCTCTTATTTTCCATATGCAAGGCCAACCATGTCAGGTACCTCCATGTACCAACTGACCATAGGTTGAGCTAAACTGAATAATTATTTCAGCCAGTCACACTCGTGCCATATTCTAATCGTGAATGTGGGATCTTCTAGGATAAAACCATCCATAAAAAACCAAGGGAATCCATAGTTTAAATCACCTCTACCCTCACCATACCATGATACCACCTAAACAAGTCTTTAGATCACAAAATCTAACCAAGATTGGATGCCTCATGTTGGCACAAAAATGTCATTAGGGAAGAGAACCTGTGTTCAAGAACAAGGGGAAACAAGGATCCGCTATTATCTAGGCCAATACCAGAATTTCACCTTACCCAAGGGGTAAGGAGCCTCACGTGAGGTGTGTCGAAACCAAAACTAAGAAAGGTCAGAGAGATATCAACGAAGATCTAGACACTAACTATCAATAGCTTAAAGAGATCATTCATCACAACATTATACTCTTATAATTCCCATATTCATCTAGTTAAAGGCCATTAATTAAAATTCTGAGTAGGTATATAAACTAGAACAATACACTTGACCATGACACCATTCAAATTGTATCATTCATTCATTAAAATCAACTTAAGGAATATTCATTATAGTATACATGAGGCATAAAGCCTTTCAATACATACATAAAATAACATAGACACAGGATGCCTCATACCTCTAACTAAGTCCATCTCTAGCCATTTTGCAACTGTGCAAGTCCTTGAGACCTTGTTCTTCTACACTTTTTACCCTTGCTAGATACCAACCCTTCTCCCACTGTCCCAACTTCAAGTTCTGTTCTAGTGTCCTTGCCCTTGATTTCTTTTTACTCTCCTTCTTATCCACTTGAATGTTTCTGTTTTCTCTCAACACCTTGCCGTAACTACCCATCTACAGTATGTTCTTGCCTTCATTCCTCTGCTGTCATCTTTGTAGCTTAACCATTGCCCCTGCCACCTGTTCTCCACCTTTATTATCTCAAAAAATTATAATTCAAAATGAAGGCCCCAACAGGCCCTGAACACAGTTATTTGACTAATCCCCGAGTCAATCTATCTCAAGCTTTATGGGTCTTGTTTTTGGTTCTACAGATGTTTCCCTTGTTTCTTCTTACTGTTGTTTCAGTCCTTCCATCTACGTGGCTGCTGCTTCAACTACTTCTGCTACATGTTGGCCTTATTTTCCAAATGAAGGCCCCAATTCAAGGACAGTCGTAGTCATTTCTTTCTTGAAGTAGGTGTAATTTTCAATCACTTCTTGCAATGCCATGGTGATTGAGACATCATGTTTAATGAAATCGTCCATTTTGGCAGAGGTTGGATGATTCGGCCTAATTCTCTGTAACATGTTCCACTATTCTTCACTGTTGTTGGCAATCTCTCGCAGAGCAAGTGCATCTTAGCAGACTAGTGGTTAGAGATCATGGATTTTCATTTTGGCCTTCACAGACTCTTCCTCTATGTACCAAACATGGGCCTCAATAGAGGTGATTTATTCATCAATCAAATTGAGTTTTTGCATGTTTTCTTGTCTGTGATGTATCTTTGTAGGTTCTCATGAATGTGATAGACTAGTTGATTCTTTTGAGCTAGGTTGCCCGAACAATCGTGCACATATTCCATTAGGGCATATCCATATCTGATGGATTCAGTAAGGGACTAATTTATAGTGGCGACGGTGTTGATCTTCTCATCAATTTCCTGGGTGTAGCTCACAATCAAATTATGCAGTGTTGATTTTAACATTTCCAAATACTTTCTCACCTCAGTTTTTGTGGCCAACAAGCCTGAACACGTTGCATGAGTGTGTTCACATCAGTTGAATAGTGTGCAGGATGTAAGATCTTTAGGAGCTTCTATGACAAGGTTTGACATTCTTGGCCAAATATCCTGAAGCTTATCTATGAATTGATCTACTTGTTATTGGAGATCCTAGTTTTCCCATCTGAGCTTATCCCTTTCCTTCATGACCACTTGCAATTGTTGTTTTTGCTTCTCATGCTCTTGGATGAGGTCATCGTGTATTTTCTCCACTCATTGTGCAAGCAGAGAGTTATATGAAACTTGCAATTATTTTCTTGAGGGAAGACATATATTTCCCCATTTGAGTAAACATGGGATCTAGCTTATCCTCAGCTACTCTCTTCCTGCTACTCCTTGTTGCTTCTCCTGCTGACAGTTGCAATTACATGGATGCAAATAGGTACCTATATCTACCCTCTGTAATCTCACACAAAACGACTCGCAATGAACGAAATTCAGTGTGGAATGTTTCCTTGACTAAAGGAAACTTTTATGGCTTCATTTAGAATGTATTAAATGAACACATCATGGTCTTTTATAGGTATGCCCATGGGTGGCCATGAAATAGATATCCTTCAAAAAACTGTCCAACAACTCTCTAGTATCCACTCTCACTCTCTGATTGTAGCAAGAATCATCAAATACCAATATTTAAAGGCTACTTCATTGACCCCTTTACTACTTCAGCCTCCTGAGGTCCTCCATGCATCGTATCTTAAGGCTATGGGTTGGTCTTATCTAATTTGAACAAGTTCTCTTCCTCCTGGTAGACACCACTTCCACATTGCCAATGTCTTGAGTAAATATCCAAAGATAAATTTGGTGCTTCTCATGTATATTTATTCTTAAGATTCAAATATTTCATTCAGTAGGAAGGCTGACCAGTTGATAAACGCTCCTTTGCAGCAGTGTTCCACAACCGAAATGACATCCCGAGTACACTCATTTCTAGGACCATGTCTCATCATCTTCCTTCCTATTATATAACAAGTGAATTTAATCTATTCCTTGCTCATGAGGTCATTCATTGTGCCTTTTCCCCCGCACTTGGTTTTATCCTTTTCATAGTAGTCCTTGTCACCTTCTTTCCTTGCCCGTTATATTCCTACCTGGAACATAGAAGAAATAGAATTTCTTGTTGTCGAGAGTCCTACTAACTGCTATATGTAAATCCACATGAATTTAGTAATCTTTGACTAGCCACAATGATACACCATGCATTGTGCTTGCAAGGATATTGGTGCATTTCATTACAAACAATTGTGTACCGAAAGCTAGTAAACATCTGAGATTAATCAATGTCGGTCATTGGAGGCCCTTGAATGTATCTTTTAATTTTGTGGTCATGGTGCCATCTCCCTTAGGAACTTTCTCTGTGTAGACTTCTCGTTTGAAGGCTAGGAATTAGAAAGAGTCAAAAAGATCATTGTCTGCTACAATTTCCTTATCATACTTGCCATATATAGTTTCGAGAACTATAATTTGTTCACCCAGTCTATCTTCCAGAACTGATATAATTCCCTTTGTCATCTGGTTTCACCTCCCATAGATTATGGTTATCAAAGGTTTGTAATTTTTGTTTATTTGTTGTTGTTGGTGCTAAGACTGAATTTCAAGCTCTTCTATCACTTTCATTTGAAACTCACTAACTTCATTCATAGCCATGCATAATAATTAGATCATCTTTGACACGATTTTTCTGGCTAGACTCGCTAACTAATTACTATGACAACATTCCCTACGCATACTAAATCATGTCAATCCATTGTAGGATGATCTGGATCTAACTTGGATGATGTAGCATGGGAAAGGACAAATTGGGGTGTATGCGTAACAAAGTTTCCATAATCGCAGTCACTTAATAGTTAATTTCTTCCCTAACGGGAAAAGATCCTACGAAAATTTGTGTTACAGGTGTATGATTGCCTACTTATTTTGGAAAAGACTCAGAGTACGATGGATAAGACTCATTAAACATGTGACTACCTACCCTAACCACAAGTTGGTTATGATGTCATGCCATTGATGTTGCCATCCAACTAACATGTGCTATTTATTTGTTGGAAAAAGAAATTGAAATGTAACTGACTATGTAATTGACTAAATGTTACTGACCCTAAACCTACCTATGGGCCTATTTCCGAGGCCCCTTTAATTTGGTGACATGAATTTGGACTTGTGGAAAGGTTTTAGGCATGCACCATTCATCCATCCTAGTAACAGTATTCTGTCTAGTTGCGCCAACTGCACCACCCCAAATGCTTTGATCTCCACAAACTAGGAATGGCCCCAAACAATTCATCTATAAATTTCCTGGGAATGACATTTCTAGGACATTTTCCTTTGTTATTCGACTGATTGGTGGAATTCAGCTAAAAATATTGATTCATCTAACTCCATTAGTTCTTCCAACCTCTCTTTTAAGGATGCGTCATCTGTCATTTTAGTAGCCAAGGAAATGAAGATACTTGGCATAATTAATGTCACTAGTACTATCGCTTCTCACTTGTATACCAATTGGAACAATGTTTTTTGTGTGATCATTTTAATGTTATTCTGTATGTCCACAATGTGGCTAGCACCCACTCATCTAGTCACCTTGATTTGCTGAGAAAATCTTTGTGAGGCCCTTCTTGAGTATCATATTGAAACCCTCGACCATTCCATTAGCCTGAGGATGGTAAAGTCAGTCCTTATGATGGTTGATCAAGAAATTTTTCAGAAGAGAGGCAACAATTTCGTTTCTGAAATGAACACTTTGATCGCTGGTTAGGCTCTTTGGACATCTGAACATGGATATTATGGTTTATAAGATGAACGTTTCCATTGTATCAGTTGTATAGTCCTTTACTGGCACTGGCTCTACCCACTGAGTGAGGTAATCAATAGCTATGATACTATATATTACATGGGAATGACGTGTTGGTGGCATAATTGTACCGATAAAGTCTACTTCCCATTTTTCAAAAATACGTAATGTGTATACGGATGTAGAGGTAAGTCATCCCAATGTAATGGCTTTCCAACACTCTCACAAACATCACATCCCTTTACATACTCCTTAGCATCATTGTGGAGTGTGGGCCACCACAATCTGAGTTGTAAGATTTTCCTTGTGGAAGCTTTTCTGCCAACATGGGCCCTCGCAACCCTAGCGTGGCATTCCCATAACATCTCTCACCTTTTGTGCTAAAGGAGACAATATCGCAGAACTTGATCAAGTCTTGGCATGTATAAATTTCTAGAAGTTAGCTAATAATTCATTGTTGTTACTACTAGGTTCCTTTTATGCATTGTTGTGTCTCTTTTTGGGTAGTGTCCTGTTGTCAGGAAAGCAGCAATCTCCTACAGGTAATATGGTTTGACCTCTATTATAAACAATCAGTGTTTGGCAGTTGGTCATCCAGTAATCCTTCATTCTCTCCTGAATCCAATCTTGACAAGTGGTGTCTCCCTACATATAATCTTCTCGGTTTGATAACAACTCAAACGTGAACTCTTGGAATAGTAACAACCATCTGCAGATTCTTCCTTCTAGTACTGCCTTGTTTACTAGATATTTCAAGGTTGAATGGTCCATGAAGAACTTTAATGGTGCTCCCATTAGATAGTACATGGAATTTTGTAAAGAATATACCATGGCCAATTCTTCTCTTTCCATTGTGGTGTAATTCTCTTTTGTGGTTGATAGCTTCCAACTAGTGAATTAGAATTGTTGGTCTAGGTTTCCTTCTTCGGATAATGCTTAGTACTGCTCCTATGTAATTCCTGATGTATCAATGTGTACATGGAACTATTTATTCCAGTCTCAATGTACCAAGATGGGAGCGTTAACCATATTTTCCTTTAGTTTGTTTAGCACTACTTCACAGGCCTCTCTCAATTTGAAGGCTTTCATCTTCTTTAGCAATCTCTCCATGGGAGTAGTAACAGATTTGTAATTGTGGATGATACAGTGGTAATATCCTATGTGGCCCAGTGCTGCTCATAGTTGCTTCACATTATGCATTGGATCCATATTTATGATGGTGGAAACCTTTGTGAGATCTATGGAAACTTCATCCTTACAAATGATATTGCCTAGCAATGTCCCGAATGGAACTACAAAGATGCATTTCTTCAAGTTTAAAGAGATTTGGAGATGTTTGCATCGTTCAAACATCACTCAAGGTAGGCTAGTATGTTTCTTTAGCAAGTTTTAAACTATCCAATCATCCATTTATACTTATAAGAATCAATGGATGTAATCCCTAAAGGAAACTATGACAATCTAGGAGAAAACATCACGTGCATTCTTCATACCGAATGGCATGACATGATATGCGTAAGACCCCCATTCTATGGTCAATCTTTTTTTCTTCTTATCTTCTTCCACTATGCGAACTTGATGGTATCTTGAGAATCCATTGGTGAAAGA
Source organism: Pinus taeda (assembly GCA_000404065.3). Classification (NCBI taxonomy): domain Eukaryota; kingdom Viridiplantae; phylum Streptophyta; class Pinopsida; order Pinales; family Pinaceae; genus Pinus; species Pinus taeda. The sequence continues at coordinate 108,167 of APFE030636408.1, forward strand.
GTATACTTCATTCTATGCAACATTATCTAGCACCACCTCACTAAAGGGCGTTGGAAATGGGTCATGTACACATGCATTTTTTAGGCTCCTGTAATCTACGCAGATGCTAATTTTTGTGCATCCCTCTTATTTTGTATTACAATTGGTCTGATCCATTTTTCTTTGTCTACTAGGAATATAAGTCTTGCTTCTAACATCTTGTCAATCTCTCTCTTGACCTTCTCTGTTACCCTTGGGTTGAGCCTATATGGTCTATGCTTTACTGGTCATGCGTCTAGCTTCAACATAATCTTCATTTCCCCTATTTCCCTTTTTATTCCTTTCAACTCAAAAATTGAGGTTGGGAATAAGTGTTCATATTCGCAAAGTAAATAAAAAAATTCTTTAGTTGTTTGTTCATCCCAATAATCCCCAATGGACAACATCTTAGGTTTATCTTCTTAGCCAATATTTTGGTTGCAAAACTTTACTGGGAACAAATGGGGGGTATCTATTATAGGTCCGTCGAGAATATCTTGTTCTCCTTCAGTTTCCTGAAATGTTAGGTGTCTGAGTCTTTCCAAATCGTCCTCCTTAGGATCCATGTTAACTTTTCCATAAGATATGAACTCTTGATACCTTGATTCATAGAAATATTGTAGGAAACTTTCATTGATGCACCCTTCCCATAGCTATCTTGGAGTAAGTAGGATCCTTTTAATGGTGTACATGGCGTCAGTCAATCATTGATGACTATCTCTGAATGAGAAATTGATGTTGAAATATTTAGCCATAGTTTCCTAGTACCTAGTTTGTCTTTGAAGTTCCTCCTGTATATATCATTCTTGGGGAATTGTATGCAAGGTATGTATGAACATGTGTAACCAAAATTGCTTTGGGACTCATTGTTTTCTCCATCTCTCTGTGCAGTCCACTAGATGTTTCCTAGGATTAGAGTTCCCCCTATACTTCACCCTCGCTCGCGGGAAGTCTCGTTCTTGTCTAAACCTTTATGTCATGGCCCTATTGGTCTTATACCTATCACAAAAGGTTTTTTCATGTGCTGCCCACCATCATTCTAGGGTGGCTTGCAATGCAATGTCCAATAATGAGACCTCATGGCTCTCGCTTATAGTTCTATAAACCTTATTTAGAAAAGAATCTATTGATTCTATGCCATGGAAGGTTGGATAATTACTCACCTCGGTCCCAATCCATTTCACTTGGGACATCTTGGCAAAATATCTAGTATCAACCTCATATCCTCATTTTTTCCAAGCATCCCAAGCAGCTTATGAGCCAACCTGTGAGATTTGTATGATTCTCTAACTAACTAATCCTCCTACCCTGGGATTGGTGCATTATTCTCTCTTTCCTATAGTTATCTTCTACAACTGAACTATCATTCCAGGATCATCTTAATCATAGACAGGTTCAGTGAATGGTGGCCCATGGTACAGATCTAGTGGTTGTATTACCCACATCCCTTCTACTTCAAAAATCATGAAATCATTTCTAAGTTCGATGCACAGTTAATACCAAGGAGAGCTAGGTAAGGGTCCTTTTCACCCATTATATCTATTACTGAAAATTTGGCATGAGTTTTTACCCATGCTACATTTATCTCCACATCTTGTAGACTGTAAATGGGAAAGATGCAGTACTCATTTTCCACCCACAATTGAGTTGGTGAATACCTCAGTTGCAGCTTCCCTAGTAGTTCCCATGTTTTCCTGGGAAGGATATTAATATTTGACAACATACCTAACATTGTATCTTTAATATGAAACCCTCGAACTTGAGCATTGATCTAGAATTCCCTACTAGTCCTTTTTTTTTCTTCAAATCCTCCTGTCATGCAGAAAGAGTTAATCTTGCGGACAAAACCAACCTCCCTAGAATCCTAAGACTTTCTAGTGACAAACAAGACAATTAAGAACAATCCTTCTCTAAACATGCATTTATCATATGATAAACCAACTGTTTTATATCCTACCTGTAGTCCAACGCTGTTGTAGTAGTCTAGCCTCATCGATCCAGATGAGCTCCTCCTTCACTTCGAAACCTGCATTCACTAACAATCAAACGATTACATAGCACCTGAATATCTCATAAAATAAAACATATTCAACATATAGACCAAGGAGTATATGAAACAACTCATTAATAACAAATTGTTGAGAAAAATGGACTTATTTGTATTAATAGGAAACAAAAGAAACCATTACAACCTGAGCCTTGGTGTTGTGCAAGTTCCTCCCAGGGTCCAGCAAGAGTTTTCCTTTACTTTGATAAGATCACCCACTTTTAAATGAAACAAGAAAGGATGGGAATCTCTCCTCACAAGTTTCTACAAGGAAGTCCTAATTCCAGCAGCATCTACCCTTTGGAATGTTCAGCTTTCAACCTCCCCTCCTCTGGCCCAATGCCTGTATTATAGTGTTCTAGAGGAAGTTAATCAGGTCCAACATCAATGGGATACTCCCCTCTTTTGGATGGGGTAGTTCCTCTCTTGATG
>APFE030636408.1:136154-150366 GCA_000404065.3 Pinus taeda
AATTATGGCCATGAGCTCTCAAGGAATCAATTTGACAATAAAATAAAATATTTTTTGAAGGATTTTAGGTAAAAAGATGAGACTAGACCTGATCAAACTTATCTCTATGCCACGAATTTGCTAAGGAATAACTTGTTTTGGCCTCTGTGTTAATTGTGCATTAAATGACGAATTGAAAAATTGTTTATCCACATAATCTAAAAAATAAGGCTCTATAGAACCTCGAGAATCTCTCAAATGGTAACAAATTTTAGAAAAATTCCCACAAATAACCTAATTGATCATGTTCTACACAAAATTTAGGTTTTCGTTTTCCCAAATGCATTTTCATTTTCTTAGAAAATGCATTTTAAGTTGAATGGTCAAAATTGCTGCATATTTCCTTTGATTTGATATTGGAGGTCCACACGTCTGAGTTGGGTGGAATTTGACCAATAAAAATCCTTATTGGAACCTTTAGAAACAATGTCCATGTTGTATTTCCTTTTAGAGTGGTGCGACCACCTCAACCATGGAGATAGCTACAAAAACTTGACTGAGTTGCACAAACTTGAACTGAGAAAACTATCATTAGTAAAAGCAAGAAAAAATCTTCTTAACTCATTAAAAATAATTGAAATAATAACAATAAACTATGTAAACATGTCTACCAAAATTTGGTGTGTTTATGAAGAAATATGCTTAAGAATGATGACAATTGGTGAGTGGAATGATGCAAAGATGGATGGTTTGATTAGCAAAATCATGACAAATTAGAGGCCCAACAAAATTTCATCACCATCCCTTAAGGAATATTGCTATCTCCACCCATGTGTTGAGGGTTTCAAGGAGAAAACCATATGCACCCCCAACCCTTGTGATTTTCCCCAGACCACCTCACTTGGATCAAAAACCGTTTGGAAATCCAAAGCTCAACTAAGAAAGAATCTCATCACTATCTAGAAATAACAAGGCAAGGCTTAAACCATTGTCAAAACTTGATAAAATCCATGCCACCGAGAACAAATAAACCAAATTCACACATGCATATGCCATGCATGCCAAACCTACTGAGGAAATCACACATGAAATCTATTACTTGTAGGTATTCCTCCTGATGTTGCCTGATCCAACCTTTCATTGATTGATCTTTACTTTCCTTATCCTTCCTTTTCTTCCCTTGTTCTTCCTTTTCTTTCTTTTTTTCCTTCTCCTCTTGGTGATCTTCCCCTCTGTGAGACTAACACCAAAATTGAACAAGAAAAACACTACCAACTAATGCTATAATTTCTTTTTATTCTAGATGCATCTAATTTCTTCATTTTTCCATATTTTTCCTTCATTTTCCTCCTCATATGCAACCTATGACCTTTCAACTCCCTTTTCTCCTATTTTCCATTATTTTGATAAATAAAATACCAATAATAACTCTTTCCCTTTTCAAATCCCTTTTCATTGCCTTTGTCAATTTCTCTTTAGCTATAAACACACCAAGTGATTCCCACTAGGATATTTTTCCCAACATTAAGCTTGGAATAACTATCCCTTGACCTCGGTCTTATTTTTCCTTTATTAACTTTTATTATATTAACTTTTAACCGAGGGATGTTACAAAAATATACATTACATCCATAACTATAAACAATGAGGACTATTTGTATCAAAAGCATGATACTCATTAACCACCATGCCTTGAAAAGGAATATGTAACACAATCATCTAACATAAACAATATATTGATATAATAAAAACATGAACATCTTCATCATCGAGGAGGAATATATCATTAAGTAGATAAGACAACGTAGCAACAATATATTCAATATCATTAGCATGTGCCAAAATATGAAAAGTATCCAAGAAATACCAAGCAACTGTAGCTATAGAATACGATTATAGAATATGGATATCTTAGCACATTTTCCCCATATATAGGAAGACCCATAGTCCTCAAGAAATAATATGATATGAATCTCTTAAACTTCATTCAAAATCAAAGAGGATCCTATCGTCACAAGTGATTAAGTAGCAAGACACATCCTCCTTATTAAGTGCATCAAGATTTAAGAATAAGACACCATTGTAGCTTCACCAAATAAAACTCAAGAAACATATAAGAATTATCCATAACTTCACCAAATGCAAGCCAAGCATCACTGATGACCTATGTCACTCTGATAGAAGCACATACAATTTCTTGTAGTGAGTAGAGAATAAGAGTGATCAAACAAATATAACCATGATCTCATCATATACGAAATCATGCCAAGGAGTGCTTAGGATACTATAATGCCAATAATGAACAATAAAAATCATGGAAGGTGCTCCACATGAACTTGTGATATGCTTCATTATCAATTATGATCACATCATATCCTTCTCATCATTAAGAAATTCATCAAAGAACCATATCAACAACATTACAATATTTTTCAATAACTAAAAAATTCATCATGAACAAACATCATTCCTTTTTAGCATATGGGCATCACTAATAGACTATAATAAATCAATATTAGGACTAGAATCCAATAATCAGCTAATGGAAACACATGAGGATCTCTTCCTAAATTTGTTCCACTATTTCACCATCACATAAAACCATTCACGGTTATCTAAGTCATTAACTACATACATAGGCGATTGTACTTGATGGGAAACATGTACAAGATGTAAAATACTAAAGTTTTATACCCATAGCTCCTCTTGAACATGCAATGTTTATTTAAGATCATAATCACTTCATCAAATGCAATATTAGTAATATAAGAATCGGTAAAAGAACATCATATGGAATAATCATCAAGGTACACATGCATAGATCCCCCCAAGAACATACACCACCGATCCTGTGTGCCTGATAATCATCTACTTTCCATGAGGCTATATATAACTCACATTTAATTATACAATCTTTGTTATAAGTATTCATCAAATATAACATATTATTGTGGGGGATATGTTCCCTACGTCTCTGATCGTTGCACCATCTTCTTCCCATCTTATGTAACTAGAAGATTGTTTGCTTCCATTACAAATGCTTGACTTGCAACCAGTGATCTTATGCCAAAATGAGTTACAAGAAAAACAATATATATGAATCCATCCTTTATTCTTAGGGACTAATCTTGACTCATATATGCTAGATTTTCTTTCAAATGAGAGACTTGGTTCAATTTTATTTTGAAAAACCTTAGGTTGATTCTTGTCATTAAACTGTGAATCTGAAGCCATGTGGTTCTATCCAATTCCCCTCTCCTTTAAAAATTGTTGTCCTCAACATTTGAATAGTTCCATATGCTTTTGTCTAAAATTCTCATCCTTCCATGTGTAATTTTCAATGGGTAAGTTCTTCTAATTAATGAGATACTATGAAATTGATTAATTATATAGCTATTAGGTTCTTCTTTCCTTGAATTATTTAGGCTCAAAATATTATTTTTCCTTCTTCATCAAGTTTTGGAAATACTATTTGAACTGGGAGCTTGTTACCGATAACCTTCTTTAACCATGAAATGTGGACAACTAGGTTTACTTCGGTAGATGTGGGTAGCTCCAATTTGTATGCCATATTACAAATATTTTGCAACACCTTGTGACAACCACCTAATTGTAAGTTATCTTCTCTCCTAGCTACTCCTGAGTTTCTTTCGTTCCATTTAGTGAGTTAGCAATTTTATACAATCATTGATGATTACTCTGTAACCCCAAGTAGCTTCGTTCTTTAACATAAGGGTTTCACTAACCTTTATCTCCAACTATTGTTTGCTAGAAAGTATTGTCTTACTCTCCCATCGTAATGGCAGTTAGAGAGTACCAAACTCATAGCATCCATATCTGATCATTTATTCCTTGAACTTTTAAAAATTCCTAGATTAATGGAATTTCTCTCTAGCCATTTTTTTCTAGATTACCCTTTTCTTTCCCTCTTTTTGTTTTGAGAGTGAACGGGAAAAAAATGAGGTATTTTAATCTTTTTCTATTTCCCTTTTGGGATATAACTAAATTTATGGGTTCTCTCTAATTGTCAAGAATTTAGTCTCACCTAATATCCCTTTACATATTGTCAGGAATTTTATTGCTATACAATTTTGTTTCCATTTCGTTTAAATATCTAACACAAATATATAAATATTTCTTGTTGATAATCAAAGAATTCAAATTCTATAATTCAAATTTTCCACTTAAACTATAGAATTTAACCCATAGAGCTTTGGGTTATATCACTGGGGATATAACATCTCCCCCTTAGAAAGGGACACCATCCTTGGTGTTTTGACATTCCTTTCTTCTTTGGAATAACATTTGGAAAGCCTATTTCATTACGCTTCCCATTCTCAAGTGGCCTCTTCTGGCCCCAAGCTCTCCCATTGCACTTTCACTTGAGGAATGGTCTTCTTTTGAAGAGTGATTTCCCTTTGACCCAGGATTTGTACATGTTCAAATTCCAAACCTTCATTTAGTTCTACCAATATGAAATTCCAAATTATTACATAATTGAGCATCATATACATATTTTTTCAACAAAGAAACATGAATTACATTATTAGTTTTAGCATAAACTTGTAGAGATAACTGATAAGCCATCGTCCCAATGTTGGTGAATATTTTCAATGTTCCACAATAATGAAGGGCCAACTTAGCACAACTCACTAATTTTAGACAACTTTTGTTAGGTTATACTTTAGGATATACATGGTCCCCCACTTGTAGCTCCCTAAGAGTCTTTTCATATCAACATATATGTTTCTCGATCATGATCTTCTTTTAAATTTTGTCTAATATTTTTTACCATTTTCTTTATTTCCTTAAGCATGTCAAGACCTAGTCTTACCTTATCCTTGGGGTCACTCCAATACAAGGTATGTGACAATCCCTCACGTATAACACCTCAAAAGGACTTGTCTTTAATGAGGCTTGAAACCCATTATTATACACAAATTCCACAATGTGAATGTAATCTTCTCACTTAGTGTGTTAACTCATACAGTACATATACAACATATCTTCTAAGACTTGGTTTACCCTTTCATATTGCCCATTTTATTATGGGTGATATGTAGTATAAAACTTGAGTTGAGTACTCATACTAGTAAACAACGCCTTCCAAAATTTGATGTAAATTTTGGATTCCTATCCGAGAGTATGATATTAAGTATATCATGCAATTTTAAATTTTCTCTCATGAAAACATCACTTGTGTAGCCTTATAAGTAGACTCTACTAGAATAAAGTGAGTTTCCTTTGTCAATTTGTCAACCACAACCACCATGGAACCATGTTGCCTTCTAGTGTGGGGAAACCCTATGATAAAATCTTGGGATATGAGCTCCCACTTCCATTTAGGTATCGATAATAAATCGAATAGTATTATTAGGTGTTGCCACTTAACCTTTACTTGTTGGCACTTTTGACACTGAGACAAATACTTAACCACCTCCTTATTCATTCCCGATGAAAAGAACTATTTTTTGAGTGTTGTAATTAATTTTTTATTTCCAAGATGCCTTGCAAAGGGTATTTTATGAAACTCATCCAAAGTCATGTTAGCATTGTATTCTTGGAATTAATGGAAATGGGGTGTTGGTGTTGTTCATCATTTGCCTATGTCTACCAGATGATGGTTAGTGGTATTCATGAGTGTGATTAGTGTTTCGCTTGGTGGTCCTATTGGTTAGCATTGATGTCAATATGGATTTGGAGGCTAAGTAGAGATGGTTGCAAGGCATGGTATGATGGCTTGTCATATGTTAATTAGGTTGTTGTTGCAAGTGTTTACATTTCTACTATAGGTGTTTCATATGCTTCTACATGTGTTGGAAGCATTGGAGTTCCTTCTACATGTGTTTCATATGTTTGAGGTGATTTAGCTAGTGTTCAAGGAAGTTGGATGACATGATATTGTTGCTACAAGAGGTTGATATGATGCTACAAGAGTTAGAGATGTTCTTGTATGTGTTGGAGGTGTTTAGAATGATTGGCATTGTTTCTTAAGGAGCTAGAGGTATTGGTCTTCGTGATGAGGTTGGAAGACTAGGGACTACTTGTCACTGACCTGTTGCAGGAGTCCTTGTCCTATATCATTAGTTGTAAATTTATCACAGAGGCTTGGAGGTGTGTTTTGGACCTGATGAAGGTGTTCTTAAATTTTATTAGAGGTTTTAGAGGACTTGGTTGTGTTTTTACTTCATCCTTTGCCCAATCATATGTATGGTGAGTCATGGGAGCGACTAAAAATGCACAGTCATTGGTGGACAAGCCTGTGGGAGTGAAAAAGGAGTTCTAGTCTAATTTGGCCAGTGGTATGCATGCGGCTAAGAATTTTCACGATAATTTCTCTGCATTCCTCAAATAACTAATTTTGGTATTATAGTGATATTCTTGATCAAACCGTTTTAGTATATGGTCGTAAAAGGTTGTTGGGAGTTTAGAAGCTAATCAAGGTTGAAAATATCAAGAGTAAAGTGGAGTTAGTGGCTTCATCAAGTCAATGAGTTAATTCTGAATCAAATCAAGCATATGAATAGATATTGCAGAGCTTTGTAGTTATTTGTAATTATTTAATTGATCACCTTAGTTCATTTATATATTGGAGGAAGTTGAATGATAGTATGGTTGATTCACTTGATGTGTTCAGTGAGATTGAGAGTGGAGAAGAGTGTGCAAGCTATGTGAGGGTTGTATTGCAAAACTTCTTAAGAAATTAGCTAAATTATGTATCAACAATCCTCTTTGTCTAGCGATTGAGAAGGTTATGTGTGGATTGGTAGAAGTATGTGGACAGATTGTGTTGCAGTTTTTGGTGTACTTGGATATTGAATATTTGGTTTCTGATGTTATGCTTTGATGGTACTATGATGTAGTGCTCATGTTCAGTATTTCTCTGTTCAAGTATAAAAATGTATGAAATGAAAACCACATAGAGGATTGGAGTTGGTGGAATCCAGTGAATTCAATATAAGTGAAAAATTCTCTCAATCCAATGGTGGTTGGATAGTTTGACAGAAACTAGGTGAGGCTCGTTGGTCGTGGTGGTTTCCAATATATTAGAGTGTATAGAGTCAATTGATAGTTTAGGAGTAACAGGGCAAGGATTGTTGATCGTGGTGGCCTTTAGTAGATGGTAGTCTGTAGATACGCATCAGAAACTACCTCCATTTGATTGTAGCCATATTTATATCTTTGGTAAAGAATTGTTTGACATAATAGAATTTGAGTAATGGAGTAGTAGCGAGTGTTTTTTCCCCTGGAGAGGGTTTTCCACCACGAATATTTTTGTCCATTATCTTGATTACTTCCATGATTTCTAATTTACTTTTTTGCTCTAATATCTTATTATATGTGTCAGTTTATGCATGGTTAAATAATAATTAATTGGAGAAAAATTTTATGAGTGCCTTTCACTATTGATTCACCCTGCCCCCTCTTAGTAATGATCTATTTTCCAAAAATTGGCATCGGAGCCATGTTCTCAGTTGCAGCTTGATCGTTCGAGAGTGGATCTTGGATTTTTTGGAAGATTTTTGTTTTTTTTAAATGGATTTACAAGGAATTCCAATGCTTCATAAAGATAAATTTGCAACTGAGAGAGAAAATTTGGATTCGTATTTTTTATTCGTCAATGAAGATATTTTTCTATCATTTGAGCATGGAATTAAATATGAATCTAATGATTTGGATAAAAATATTATTTTGAATAATATTTCAAAATATAATCGCATATAGCTGATAAATTGTGATAATGCAAAAGAAGAATATTAAGGCAGTAGTGATAGTTGCGATAGATCAAGCATCAATTTTGAGGAACAACAAGAAGATATCAATAGAACTCATGATGATAAAACCAAGATAAGGGCACTAGAAGTAGATATTCAAAACTTATGGATGAAAATAAAGATCAATGGATGTTTTTGCAAATGTTTGATGACAAGGAGTGGGCATACAAAGAAGAAATTTCATATTTAAAAGCTCAGCTAGAGGATGAATGCCAAAAATTGAAGGCTATAGTAATTTATGCAAGAAAATAATTAGAAAAATTCATATCTAGTGCTCAAGCATCAACAAGAAAATATGAAAATGTTGAAGTAGCTTGTGGTAGCAAGAAAAAGGAGAATCATTAGTAAAATCACTAACAATGCAAGAAGCACAAAAATTATAAACAGAGAAGGTCAAAGAAGAAGAACAAAATTAACAGTTGCTACAATTGTGGAGTACATGGACAGGAAGTAAAAAAATTGTGACAAAGAGATAAAATATTCTCATCTAATAAGAGCCAATGAAAGAAGATTAAAAATGAGAAAAGGCTACAACTATCAGAAACTTGGACATACGGAAGAGAATTGCAATAGTAAAGAAATCATTCCTTCTCATCAAAAGGATAAGCCAAAGGAGAAGAAATTTGAAGCATGCATGCAAAGAATATCTCCATCCATTAGGTATAGTAGTCCATTTTATGGTTATTGCTTCTCATTCAATGATTTTGGCCATAGTGAACATGCAAGGAATAAAAATCAGATCAATAGACGATATCAAGCTAGTCCTCAGTTCCTTGGTCACATTAGTTTTTTTGTGTGTGACAATATTGGCCATAATGCCAAGGATTGCAAACTGCTCATGTGTTATAGGAGATCAAACCAAAGAGAGAGTAATATCCAAGGCCAACCACAGAAGAAGAAGGATTAAGAAATGAAATTTTGTAGCAGAAAAGAGTAGCAAGGAACCCCCACTAAATAGTGAGGCTTGCATAGTCTTACAGTCAACATATGGTTGCACAATGAGTTGCATGAATATTCTTGGATGTGCAGCCATATATGGAAGGTTACTACAAGAAAAATTTGTATATTGTAGGAGATTCACGTGTTTAGGGGGATTTCATGTGGTTTTAAGTGCATTTTCATTTCATATCTATTTCTATTATATTTTGATTTTAGTTGGATCAACCATGTACATTTGTTACTAATGGTTTTTGGAGAAGTTGCATGTTGAGTTGTTGTTAATATCTTTGGAGGTATTTTAGTCCCATCATTGTATTATGTTCATGGTGAAGGTGTGTTGGAGGATGACACATCCAAGTGAAGCATTTATGCTTCCAAATGGATTTGGAGAGTGTTTCCATTATGCTCATTATGGAGGAGTTTGTTGTGCATATGTAGGATTTTTCTTATTGTTGCTGCCACACGTTTCTATTTGGGTGAGAGAATATGGTTGCATGGCAAAATTGGCATGCTAATAGTGTTCTAATTGCTAGACCATAGTTATGAAATGTTTTATTATATGTTTTTCTTCCATGGAGATCAAATGTATGTTAGATTTGGCCCATCTAGAGTATATGCACCTCATTGCTTGTGTTTTCACATTTATATGAATCATGTATGTTGCTAATATATTTTAGATGGGTGAATTGTATGTTTTTATTGCACGGAGAGAGTGAGAATGATGTTCCTTACAATGTATTGGATATTCATATGGTTGACTCATGATGATACATATGGCTACTTATATATGGATAGAATGTTGTTTCTCATGATGAGGATATGTATTTGTTAGTGATTTATGCCATATTTCTATGTTGTTGATATCAGTTGATTTTGTTTTTGATTCACATGTGGAGCATGGTTTTTGTTCCTAGTGGTTATCATCATATTGCTGCAAGATATTCATTGTTGGGACGATGATGTGTAAGGTGTTAAGTGGCCATACACTAGCACATGATGTTGCAATTTCTTCTATTGTTGTTGCTACACATTAAAAGAGTATATCATTGCTCATCGATTCCATGTATTCATGTTATATTATTCTATTGGACATGCATAGATGAGAGCATGCTTATGTGCAGATGTAATATCCATGTACCTTTGTTGTTTTATCTTGCTGGCTCATTGCTCATGGAGAGACCCATGGTGTCTAGTATGTCTTGTCATTAGCTATGTATGGGTCAATGGATGTCTAATTCACATATTATTGTGTATATCATTAATGTAGCCCCACTACCATGGGCTCATGATGTAAACTTGGGTCCATAGAACTCTTGGTTGGTGATATGCATGCTTAGAAAGGAGTAACTTGTCATTCCTATGTATTTGTCAGAACCACGTATTTTATCCATGAAGCATTATATTGTATTGTAATTCATTGTATATCTTGTCCAAAGTTAGTTGGATTCATGGTCCATGAGGAGTAGTATCTTGCTCTTGGAAATCACAAATATTGTAACGAAGATAATGTGTTTCTTCAGCGACAAACATAGTGTTATTACAACTTCATTACATGCTTAGGGGGAGCATGTTCAGTTTTAGAGATTCCATGGAAGTGGCTAGAGATATGTTGGTTGTTCAATTCGTTGATTCACATTCTTATCTTGTAGGAAGGTCATCTTTGGATTGCATTATAATGCTGTGAGTATGATAGGGGGAGTCTTACTCTCATCCGAAATTATTAGCATTATTATTTAGTGTTGGTATTCCCCTTTGTCATTGATGTTGAAGGGGGAGAGAATTTAGATGGATAGAGATCAACTTAAAAGTTACAACTTCAGTGTTGGACAATGTATGGATATTAGACTCAGTTGTTGGAGATCAGATTGAGGTTTAAATCAATGCCAAAGTGAGAGCTTGCTATCATTTTAGTGCTGGCATTGATATCAACAGGGTCTTGGTGTTGTTCATCATATAAATACATATACCTGATGATCATTAGTGGTATTCATGAGTGCGATGAATGTTTGGTTTTGTGGTCCTATTGGTTAGCATTGATGTCAACATGGATTTGGATGCTAAGTTGAGATGGTTGTAAGGCATGGTATGATGGCTTGTCACATGTTGAAGATGTTGCTACTGCAGGTGGTTGGATTGATGTTATTGGTGTTGCATATGATTATACATGTGTTGGAAACATTATATTTTCGACTGCATGTGTTGAGATGTTGTTGCCTGTGTTGAAGGTCCTTGTACGAGTGTTGGAGGAAGTTGGATGACATGATGCTACTACTATAAGAGTTGGAGATGCTACTATAGGAGTTGGATATGTTTCTACTATTAGATAAATTGAGAGAGATTCTAGAGAGTGATGATAGATGACACCAAAAACACACTCTATTTTATTGGTCACATAAGACATTTACATATATAAGAATTTGATCAGTGACTCCAAAAAATAATGACTCATACATGTTGGCATTATGGCATAGATTTGGCACTATGACAAAGGTTCTTTCCTTGATGGAAACTCACTCAGAGGACAGATCACAATTTAGACTCTCAAAATGAAGAAAAAGTGGTATATGCAGGTTCCCTATTGACCAAGCCGCATGTACATGTGGGTTCGCAGATCAAAATGCGCATATAGCGTACATACGCACTTTCATGAAAGGAAACACGCATACATGTTGGAAAACTTAGTTTTGGTCCGCGGTATTTGGTCCACAGTATTGTGATCCATGGTATTGGTCTGAGGTATCTTGTTCGAAGTATTGACCCCAGGTATTTGGTCCAAGGTATTGCTTCTAAGTGGCTTTGGTCCATGGTATTGATTAAGGCATAGGACTATAAAAGGAGGAGAAGATCATTAGGAAAAAACACTCAAGCATTGAATATCTTATGAAGAGAAATATTGAGAGTACAAGTTATTGGGTGTAGCTAGATCTGAATCAAGGATGAACCTCAGTGCTTGATGAAGGATAAGATCTATTGATGGGTCAAGATCTTAAGGCTTAAAGTGAAGTATGTTTGTGTGGTTTTCATCTTTTGTTTGAATAATTGGCGCATGTCGTAATATGTAAATATGATGATCTGGGTATAAATAATGTCTCAATAGGTGTAAAGGTTAAATCATCATTTACAAATCTGTATGTAAGTTCACTATAGCAAAGGCACATATACACGCTGGTTCTACATATCAAAACAACATATACGCAGGTTCGCCTTGAGAAAAGTGTGTATGCACATAGGTTCGACACATTGAAGTAGCGTACACTTTATCTAGCAGGTACCCAACTAGACATCATACACGCAGTGGGAATAGTTGGAAGATTCCAAGCAAATCCAAAGGAATCACACCTTCAAGCAGTCAAAAGGATCTTCAAATATATCCAAGGAACACAAAACTTTGGCTTATGGTATCCTAGAGATACAGATCTTACACTTCATGCATATATAGATGCAGATTGGGTAGGAAGCATGGATGACAGAAAAAGCACTAGTGGTGGTGCATTCTACATGGGTTCCAGATTAGTGTCTTGGTTCAACAAGAAACAAAGTTCAATTGCATTTTCTACAACTGAAGCAAAATATGTGGCTATTGCACCTAGTTGCAATCAACTCCTTTGGATGATGCAAACATTGCAAAACATTTATATTACATGTACTCCACCCATCTCCATTCTATGTGATAATACAAGTGCAATCAACATTCCAAAGAATCCGATCATGCATTCCAAGACCAAGCACACACCCATCAAATATCATTTTCTATGTGAACAAGTGCTTGAATAAAAGGTCAAATTGGAGTACGTTCCCTCCAAAGAATAGGTTGTTGATGTATTCACCAAACCACTACCCAGAGAGACATTTGAATATCTCAGACAAAAGATGGGAAGTTGATGCATCATCTTGCTGTTGAAACTTATACGTTTAAGAGAAAAGTGGTTATATGCAAGTTTTATGAAGCGTATCTGCATACATACGTAGGTATCTATGTATACAGTCACGTATATGGTTGGTTTGAAGAAAAAAGTGTGCCAAACTTAGGAGGAAAGGAGTTTGATGTGGGTCTGACAGTAATCTTTAGCATAGGTTCAGGGGGAGCATATACTTCTAATAATGCATTGTTGGAATTATCTAGAAGATCTTGGTACAAATACACAATTGTTTTTTATTAAGGTGGAATAGGTTTAGGAGGTGTCATGTGGAAAGAGTTATTTTTGCGGACAAACCTAACCTCCCTAGGAGTCTAAGACTCTCTAGTGACAAACAAACCAAACAAGAGCAATCCTTCTCTAAACATACATTATTCTATGAGAAACCAAGTGTTTTTGATCTTACCTTAGGTCCAACGCTTGTTGTAGCAGTCCAGCCTTGCTGATCCAGATGAGCTCCTCCTTCACTTTAAAACCTGCATACACTAACAAAGCAAACGATTACATAACACCTGAATATTCATCATAAAACAAAGCATATTCATCACATAGACCAAGGAGTACATGAAATAATTCATTAACAACAAATCATTGAGAAGAATGGACTTATTTGTATTCAAGAAACAAAAAAGGAACCATTACAACCTGAGCCTTGGTGTTGTGCAAGCTCCTCCCAGGGTCCAGCAAGAGATTTCCTCTACTTTGACAAGCTCACCCACTCCCACTATGGCAACAAGGAAGGATAGTGATCTCTCCTCACAAGTCAACAATGGAAGTCCTAATTCCAGCAGCATTTACCCTATAGAATGTTCAGCTTCAACTCCTCCTTGGCACAATGCTTGTACTTTATAGTATTTCTAATGAGATATTTTATTCACAATTCCAACATCAATGGGATACTCCCTCTGTTGGATGGGGTAGCTCCTCTCTTGATGGGATAAGTTCCTCTATCATAGGGATGCATGAACCATCTGGAGGCGCTCAATACACGTCAAACACTCTTCTAGAAGGCTCTAGAAGTGACCACAAGTAACTTTTTAAAGATGAAACTCGCGCCTTTTGACCTTTACAGGGGTACGCACCCAACCTTTAGCTTACAGAGCGTACAAGTATGCAGGCACAGTGTGTTTGAAGTGCGTACACGCAGGCAAGGTAGAGAGAACCTGCGTACCCAGAGATAAACATGTTTTTAAGTGACTTTCTCTCTTTTTGAAGTTTGACGTGAAGAGCAGAGGTATGAGGCTTGACAAGGAGGATAATATGACTATTGATGGAGCCATATTAACTGCAGATAGTCATGGTGACAAATTTCAGTGTAACAGATTGCCCCCTAAAGTACGAAGCCTGTAATAGATAAGGGTGTTATATCATATAGGAAGGGTGAAGTACTTTATCATTTCGAGGATCATCTTGTGGAGAGCCCGGTCAGAACTTGCAATTTTCAACACAAAATACATGTATAAGATCATATCATTGCTGAGGTAGGCATTCCCATACTCAGATCAAAACTTTAACTATTGGACTAACTACTCTGATACAGGAATGATTTCATAATACATCATAATCATAGACTCGTGTAGACACATTATGGGCGCAGCCATC
>APFE030636409.1:803-10823 GCA_000404065.3 Pinus taeda
TGAGGAAAGTCCTTTTGAACGTGAACTTGAAGTTGAGCATGAACCTGAGTATGAGCATGAACCTGAATCTGAGCATGAACCAAGTCCAAGAAAGTCACCAGAGGTTGACCCAGACCAACAGATAGTTTATAATTATTTGGAGACATTGGAGCAAGAAGCTGCTGGCCCAAGCAATGTTCAACCTTTGGAACAACAAATTTACTCATTAAAACAGGAAATTTTTGAGATTGAGGTTCTAAATCGCCATATTATACAAGAGAATGAAAAATTAAAAGAAAGGGGCAATGTGGACAAGATGGTCCACGATAATACAATGCTGCATATCGGTCTGTTGCAAAAAGAGAACAAAAAGCTAAGGAAGAAATGCAGGAGGCTAGACAGAGATTTGATTAATTTAAGGTTCAAATGTTTAATGAAAAGGCCAAGAATTGATATTTCCACACAGAGGAAGAAGAGGAGATTAGATGTCTTGGCAGAGGCATCACAGCAGGTTGATTAAGTAGTATTTTTGCATGAGGACATGCAATGCCCTCGTAGTGGGGGTATGTAGAGCCTCTAACCTACACCCCATCATCTACTATTATCTACTGTTTTTTCATCACCTATCTCTCTCTTTCACCTCATTTTCCATGTAAAACCACCCAGATCATTACATTAGATGTCATTAAGCATGATCAAGTGAGCTTTGCTAATGTGTGACTGTTTTGTTTAGATTTTGACATATTTATAGGCATTCCGCAGCTCTCTGCCGATTCTGCAGCTATCTGATGATTCCGCAGCCATCTGGAGATTCCGCAGCCTTTTTTTTGTTCTCAAGGTTCCACGTGCCATTTTGCCAAACAAGCCACATGGGTACTTAGGTATCAAGGTGCTCGAGGTTCCTGTGCCATTTGTTCAATCATCCACGTCATCCATACCTCCAGTCAAACAGGGGCAAGATCCGGTCAACGAAGGCAGCTTAACGGTGATGCGTAAGCTGTTGGGTCACGTCAGCTCAAACGGTGACTTGCCCGTGTTACGCAAGATGTGGGGGACATAATCCAACTCTGGATTCAATGCCCATGACGACTAGGACCTCCAGCTCACCCACGCAGGCTCATGACGTGTTATTGCAGTTTTAATTACGCATGACAGTTTGTTTATTTTCAGTTTTAGCAGCACGCATAGGATATCCTTCAGATGCCTATAAATACTTGCGTCTGCGTACGCTTATGTTAACTTTTAATTGCTGTATTTTTACGAACTTGTTATAATTTTCGTGCATTCCCAAGACTCTGTTTTAATAGTGCTGTTCTAGCACTCTTGACTGTGAATTTCTGCACATGGAGTAATAGAAGCAGTGCTGTTTTGAAGCTTTCAACACTTTGAGTCTTCTTTTGGTTATGTGAATGGAGGGCCCCTGTTCATGATAGCCTTGTATAGTATTTTTATGTTCAGCATTTCCTTTTCTTGACGTATGTACACATAATTCACTTCATTTTAATTCATTTTGAATCCTTTCTTTTAAGCTGATCAACATTGCTCTTTTGTAGGTTTTGACCCGGGATTACTTGTGTGTTTATGTGTTTGCTTTATATCTAGTGGTAGTTTCAGTTGACAGATTCAAAGTTGCTGCTTTTACTTTATTTCCATAGCTAATTTTTAGTTTTATTTCTCAAATCTGTCTGCTAACATATGAATGGTCTCTTTACTATAAATTGTTTATCTTTTAGAGATCAGAATACTAATCAGTTACAGCTGGCTTTGGGTACTTTTTAGACTACTCTTTAACTACTTTCTAATCGTGCTTTACACAATACTATGTGCTAGAGGCAGAGAGTTAGAAAGAGCAAAACATTATAACTAGTCTTCAAAGTAGATTTTTCTCATTTTTACCATTTCTTAGACTTATCTTTAGCTACTTCCTAATCGTGTCTTACACAGTACTTTGTGTTAGAGGCAGAGAGTTAGGAAGAGATAAACATTATCATTGGTCTTTTAAGTGATTTTCTTACCTTTTATTTGCAGCAGCATGAATGGTGTCTAATGCCATTAGAAAATGGTTCTTTGCTTTCAGTTCATTTTAATTCATTTATTTCCTTCAAGTTTTCCTTTTCAGCAAGTAGTTAGAAACCACTAATCACACACTTTCACTCATCTATAATTCACCTTACACACATCATCACTCATCTGTTTATAAATACATCACTCCATCTTAGGAAGATAAATTAACCATAAACAACACCCCAAACGACAAAAAAAAGCTTTAAGAGGTTGCTTAAGTACATATAGTACACCTTCACTTCATCAGCTTACGAGCCCCGGGTTGACAATTAATGACATCAATTTAGGAACACTAAATTGACTAAACAGCATGTATATATATGTATTGTAACATTGAAAGGAAGAAAATGAAAAATCAAGCTGGTAGTCCCGATTTTTGGATCCGGGGGAAATCTTTGTGTATATGTGTTTTATGTGTTATGCTCTCACATTGTTTATTTTCTGTGTTATAAGAATTCGCATGCTGGTAATTTCTGTACTGGGTTAAAACCTACAAGGATTAACACGCATAAGTTGGTAGAGTTAAAGTTGCAGTGGAAAGATATGCTTGACAAAGGATACATTAGGCCAAGTGTATTGCCATGGGGTGCACCGGTATTGTTTTTAAAGAAGAAGGATGGTACTCTCAGATTATGCATTGACTATGGGAAATTGAACAAAGTGCCCATCAAGAACAGGTATCCATTGCTGAGGATCAATGACTTGTTTGATCAGCTGAAGGGAGTAGTAGTGTTCTTGAAGATCGACTTAAGATCAGGGTACCATCAGGTATGCATCAAGCATGAGGACATTTACAAGATAGCTTGCCAGACCAGGTATGGGCATTATGAGTTTGTTGTAGTTCCATCCAGTTTGACTAATGCTCTAGCTACCTATATGTGTTTGATGAATAGTGTTTTTCATCCTTATTTGGACAAGTTTATTATTGTGTTCATTGATGACATATTGGTATATTCTAAAAATGAGGAGGAGCATGTTGAGCATTTGGCAGCAGTTTTGAGGTTGTAGAGAGAGCATCAGTTGTATGTTAAACTCAGCAAGTGCAGTTTCTTTCAAACTAAGGTACATTACTTGGGACATGTTGTCACCAAGGAGGGAATAATAGTGGATCCAGAGAAGATAATAGTTATCATGGAGTGGGAAGCTCGTAAGAACATAGCTGAGGTGATATATTTCATGGGATTGGTAGGTTACTACAGGAACTCTTCGCATATTTCTTATCCTATCACATCATTGTAGGAAAGTGTTGTAGCAACTACAACACCACCCATGTTTTTGGGCATATACAAAATTTTGGGTACCTCACTACTTGCCCCAAGCTACTAAGGTTTTGATAAGGCCTTCAATTGGTTACTCTTCCCGTGGCCCTTCTGTTATAGACATATTTGGGCACATCAACTCAAAACTCATATGTCGATGATATTAGGGTTCATCAACCCCTAAAAGAGTTGTTTTATACCCTAAAGAAACTTAGTCATCTGAATGCCTCATTCCCCAAAAGTTTCATCTCAAAAATCATCCAGAAAGTGCCTAAAACTAAACCATATCTAAAGGCCTTGTGTTAGGGTGAGATGCATCTCACCTGCTACACTGTCAAAATAATATGCATCGCATTTTGGCCCTTTAGTAAGTGTGATGGGCGAGGTTAGACATATTTCTGGGATAGTTTGTTAGTTGGTTGCTCATTGAATCTTCTAGAAACTTCTCCTGTGCCACTTGCCTCTCTAAATTCGCCCAAGGATGACTAAGGGAACTAGGAAACCATCTCCAATTCCCCTCTCTTATGGAAATAATTTCAACAAATGGAATGGCATTCATCATCCCTAATGATGACTCATCCTCTTACAATCATCTATAAAAGGATCTCCCATCCGAGAGATCAAAAGGTTGAATTGTTGTGAATTGTAAGGAAGTGTTGTTAGTTTCAGTATTGAGGAGAGAGCATTGAATTACTGTTGGTGTGTTCTTGCTAATTCATGATGTGAAGAAGGATTAAAGTTGGGAGGATGGCCCTGGATCAGACAACTGGTTTGTAATTCTGCTTATTATCAATAAAGTTCTTCGAGATTTTTCCCAATTGATTGTGTTAACTATAAATGATTTCATATGTTCATTATATCTCTAATTCTATAATGTTTATGTTATGATATATCACGATGCTTTGACAGTTCTTTGTTGTTGTAGTTGTGCAGGTACTCTCCAAGCGTGTTAAGTACGGGGAGGAGTTAAGGGATCAGCTAAAGGAGAGGGAGATCAAGCGAAAGTTCCAGGTTGGTCCTCTACAATCTTTCTCTTATCTATCACTCATAGGAAATATCATTGAATTTCTTTAAACTGTTGTTTCTAGGTGAGCTAATAAACCTAGAGGGTTAGTCATTCAACAAGACACTAATTTTCCCTGAGTTTTCTTTTCGTTTTCTTGTGTCAACCTCGTTAAAAAATGAAACAAGGGGTCTGAGGATGGTTCGTTGTCTTGTGTCAACCTCATTAAAAAATGAAACAAGGGTATGAGGAGAGTTCCTTGTCTTGTGTCAACCTCGTTAAAAAATGAACCCAAGGAATATGAGGATAGTTTGTTGTCTTGTGTGAACCTCGTTAAAAAATGAAACAGACCCTCGAGGAAAGTTTGCGATCTTGTGTCAAGCTCGTTAAAAAATGAAACAAGGAATCTCATTAAAAAGTGAAACAAGGGTCCGAGGATAATTCTTTTACTGGGTCAACTCATTAAAAAATGAAACTGATCCATGAGGACAATTATTTTACTATGTCAACCTTGTTTAAAAATGAAACAAGCCAACGAGCATAGTTCCTTGTCTTGTGTCAAGCTCGTTAAAAAATGGAACAAGGAATATGAGGATAGTTCCTTGTCTTGTGTCAACCTCATTAAAAAATGAAATTTGAGTCTTTTATTAGATCTCATAAAATCCCAGTTGATTCTTTCACTTGATCTTGTAAAAGAACCTTCATTCCATCCATTTGATAGCCATGAGTAGTCTACTTAGGTGAATGTAATGAAGCTTGGGGGGCATGAACCTAGTGGTAAATATAAGTTTCCCTATAGGTTATGTGAATGGAATCACCCCATTCACCTTTGTCTATCTGGATGAAGCCAAAAAGGTGTTGGATAACCGTCCTGCTTCACCGCAGGGATTTCCATCTGGTTACAAGAGACTCTCCCTTTCATCATGTTGGGGGCATGTAAACCAATCTCAAGCATAGTTTTTCATTTTAAGCTTTGTGTAAAAATGAAACTAAATCCAAGCATAGTTTTTTCATTTCAATCTTGTATAAACATAAAACTGAATCCAAACATAGTTCCCTATGGTTCAAGCTTGTGTAAAAATGAACCCATTTCCATTTTTAACCCTCGTGATTGCCATTCTATCAACCTTTTTCATTAGATAAGCCTTGGTTGTTTTCATCACATCGCCACCATCTCCTTGGTCGATCATATGCTTTCACTTGGTTGTTTTACCCTTTTGAGGAACATCTGCAATGAGTGGCCTTATTAGCCAGCCTCTTCACATCAATCAACGTGTTTTGAGAAGTTCCCACATCACTGGAACCATTTGCTATCTTAGACACCACTCGTTCCTCAAAGTGGAGTTTTTCTTTAAGTTCTTTTCAGACTCTCTAAACATGAAAATATTATTGAACGCTTGTCTTTTTCAGCTCGTTAAAGT
The DNA here is from genome assembly GCA_000404065.3 of Pinus taeda. Taxonomy (NCBI): domain Eukaryota; kingdom Viridiplantae; phylum Streptophyta; class Pinopsida; order Pinales; family Pinaceae; genus Pinus; species Pinus taeda. The sequence goes on from APFE030636409.1 coordinate 6,530, forward strand.
ATTATAAATGACATCTCTCTGGTATTATTTTATCCTTTTTTAGACTTGAGAGATTATTTTACAAAAAAAGCTTACAGAGTTTTATTTTTGTCCCTTTTCAAACTCTCTAAACATGAAAAGGACCAAGTTATCCTTGTTGTTAAACTCGTTAAAATAATAGCGACAAACTTGCCCATCTAGGAAAGACCAAGTTTCATTGTCGCTAGACTCGTTAAAACATCAAATAGTGATGGGTTTGCCTGAAGGGCGAATTATAGAACAAGCATATTTTATCCTCCTCAAGCTTGAAAAAAATAAAGAGGTACTAGTTAGTAATGACTAGGGAAAAAGGAAAAAATATTGAAGAAATTATGGTAGCAAATCGCTCTTGAACATGACACTTTCACTTCATCTCCATGATTGAGTTGGGTTGGGTTATTCCATTCACCGGTCATCATACCATTGGTCTTTCATACCATCCATATTTTTTTGGTTAACGCTACCAATTCATCTCAGTGTCGCTGATATGTTCAAGAAAAGTCATCCAGTTAATGTCTCATACACTGCAATACCTCCAACCTTCATTTTTCATGACCGCCAATCCTAGACCTTGTGTCGCCAATTCATTTTCACCTCCAAAAATCAGTTGCTTCATTTTGTGTGGTAGATGTGGGATACATTAAGGCTCTCCTACAATGAGTTTCTTCTTGTTGACATTAGCTCATTATCCAAGAAGTTGGCTTAGAAACACCCCTCTAGTGCTTTGAAGCTTGTTTACATCAATGGCAAGTTTCTCTCTTCCGGTGACAGGTTGACATAAATGACCTTCGACCAAAAGATTTTGCATGGTGTTCGACATCAAATTATATATTCACACCGCGTGAAATGTACTATAGTACCTTGAGGATCATTATCATCATCAGTTATCCCTCTCATATTTGTTAACAACTCACATGATTGGTTGGTAATCAGGCGATGTATTTCCATGTTCGACCTCAGAACATCTCTTCACATGGTTTGACTTGTACATCGAGCGAAGATTGAACAAGTTTGAAGACACTGGATCTAGTTTCATCCATCCAGGCTGTGATATATTTAGGGATACAAAGACATCAAATGTACAAAGGCTCTACACAAGTGGTTCTCCCAATCATGGATTACGACTCTATACCTATAGAATCACAAATTTGTATCTGCAGACAACTATCTAATCTATGTACATGAAATGAAAATTTATAAAGCTGAGCATGGGAATGCCTCCCTCAGCTAGTTCATGAAAAAACATATTTGTATTGTAATTTATGCAGGTCACCTTCTAGTTTGAAACTTTTGATCCTCATGATAAAGCATTTCACCCGACATGAACATTTACGACCTCATGCTTTAGGGGGCAACTCTTACAGACATATTTGGGCACATCAACCCCAAATTCATATGTCAATGATATTAGGGCTCATCAACCCCTAAAAGAGTTGTTTTATACCCTAAAGAAACTTAGTCATCTAAATGCCTCATTCCCAAAAAGTTTCATCTCATAAATCATCCAGAAAGTGCCTAAAACTGAACCATATCTGAAGGCCTTGTGTTAGGGTGAAACGCATCTCATTTGCTACACTGTCAAAATAAGATGCATCACATTTTGGCCCTTTAGTAAGTGCGTCGGGTGAGGTTAAACATATTTCTGGGATAGTTTGTTAGTTGGTTGCTCATGGAATCTTCTAGAAACTTCTCCTGTGCCACTTGCCTCTCTAAATTCGCTCAAGGATGACTAAGGGAACTAGGAAACCATCTCCAATTCCCCTCTCTTGTGGAACTAATTTTAGCAAATGAAATGGCATTCATCATCCCCAATGATGACTCATCCTCTTGCAATCCTCTATTAAAGGATCTCCCATCCAAGAGATGAGAAGGCTGAGTTGTTGTGAATTGTAAGGAAGTGTTGTTAGTTTTAGTATTGAGGAGAGAGCATTGCATTACTGTTGGTGTGTTCTTGCTAATTCATGAGGTGAACAAGGATTGAAGTTGGGAGGATGGCACTAGATCATACAACTGGGTTGTAATTCTCCTTATTATCAATAAAGTTCTTCGAGATTTTTCCCAATTGACTGTGACTGTAAATGCTTTCATATGTTCATTATATATTTGATTGTATAATGTTTATGTTATGATAGATCATGATGATTTGACAGTTCTTTGTTGTTGTAGTTGTGCAGGTACTCTCCAAGCATGTTAAGTATGGGGAGGAGTTACGGTATTTTCCAAAGGAGAGGGAGATCAAGGGAGGATCAAGCGAAAGTTCCAGGTTGGTCCTCTACAAGCTTTCTCTTATCTATCACTCATAGGAAAAATCATTGACTTGCTTTAAATTGTTTTTTCTAGGTTAGCTACCAAACCTAGAGGGTTAGTCGTTCAACAAGACACTAATTTTCCCAGAAACACCTTCCTATCAAACCCTTTTGATGCACCCACTTACTCTTCATGCATTTCATCTGCACGTCATGCTTTACCCCTGTTATGAACCTTATGATTGCATTAGTTTTAGGAGGGTTGTTGTTGCAAGGAGAATTGAAAGCCCCATGAATTTGAAACCTATCCTCCTATAATGTACATTGTCAATTGGTGGAGGCACTGTGTTTGGACATATAGGAATTCAAGTAGGCTCTCATTATGTTGCCCATATTAGGGTTTGGGATAAACCCTAAATTGTAAAGAGAGAGGGCACATTCCCACCCACATTGTCTAAGACCATGGGAAGAATCACTACATATCGTGTCCCCTAGGTTCATGGTTCCCCCCCATATCATATGTGCATTAGAGTCACAACAATGTTGTCTTTCCCTCGCACCCTCGAAACCCTAGATTGACATGACTAAATATCTTCACCCTTCACAATGCATGTTCACTAGTGTTTCAAGTCACTTGCTCCATAATTACATCGTCCCCATTTGAAACACGAATATTAGAGTCATTGGTGCATGGTCGTTCCAATGAGTTCCTAGTTAAAATTCATCTCAAATAAAATTGGTGCATGACTCGCTCGACCCATGTAACCGATAACGCCTTAATTTGGATTATTTATGGTTCATGCTCCTTGAATAAATTAGTTCTTTTTTTTTTAATTGTTTTCTTTCATGCTCTCACATGGAAATATCGTTATGACAAGCTCACTTGTTCTCATTCCATCTTTTGCAGGGAGTTAGTTGAAGGAGCCACAGATACACATTCATCAATGAAACAATGACATTAAATACCCCCTTAATGCAAATACGGTGGCTTTAATAGACCCTATGAACCTCACCTTGACATGAAACCAGTCGAGCTCCTTGAAGTTATTTCTAAAGTGCGGTATTGGTTCATGACCCTAAAGACAAGATAAGGGGCTTTTCGATAACCCATTCCAGTATTTTCTCATTATAAAATGTATGGAAAAACACACATCAAAGTTATACCAGAACCAAGGTCTGTTATGTGTATATACCACCAATGAGATGTCAAAGAAAATGAGATGCATCCCACACCTCAAGGCCCCACTAGCGTTGTGTTAGGGTACCGAGTTGAAAGGAGGACACATGATATGTGTGCACATAAATAGAGATTGACCAACATACACGGTTATACCACCACCTCACAGCAAGTCTATCTGAAGGGAAGGCCACAATGCGAGGGTTCACCCAAAAGGTGTTATGAGGTTCTACACATTGATGAATAAGGAGTGCGATAAGAGGCATTTTTTTCAAAGGATCTGAAAACATGAAGCACGTTGCTAGAAATTACACCAATGGTTGTTACAAGGTTATTTTCCGAAAAAAAAATAGGCGCGTAGTAAGTATACCTACATGATTCTCGATGACCAAGCATCAATTTCAAAACTTCGAAAATGTTGGAATGTAAAATTCCAACCTTACAGTGGAATACGCGTGATCAGTGGAAAGACTCTCCCAAAATGACTAGTTGATGGCTCCAAAATAAAATATTGGAAAATGTTGAGCCATTTTATCGCCACAGGAATGTCAGGAATAACATTTATCATTGTACCTCACATTTAACTCAACGCCCGTAAAGAGGATAGCACCAGCCACACCTATCTCGATTCCTTCAACCATAAAGTAGCACCCATCATGAAATTGTGAACATAGCGCATTGTTTAACTGGAAGATGGTGAATATAATACAACATACAATGATCCAGGTGGATATTGGTGGCCACCTGCCAAGTCCACCTAGACCCCCACCATTGTCTTTCTCAGCATTTTCAGTTTCCTTAATTGTAGCACAACTTACTATTTTTAGCAGTTTTTCAGGTCCTGAACTTTCGG